>OMLM01000180.1:0-11209 GCA_900302695.1 Helostoma temminkii | reverse complement strand
TTACTAATTTGTTTAAAAAAATATTTGTATTTCCCCTGCTGAGAACCACACCTTAGGAGTTCCCATGGGAGAGGGAGAGAGAGAGCGAAAGAGAGAGAGAGAGAGAGAGAGAGAGAGAGAGAGAGAGAGAGGATTAGTGAAAAGCAAAGACAAACTTGCAAAACCTTACCAGTAAAGATAATTCTTAAGTGCAGTGGGGAGAAATTGACAGATTGAGGAAGAATAAGTAATAGAGGCAAAAAACCTTTGCATTTTAATGAAAACCTTGAATTGAATGTAAATAAAGGAAGGAGTACAATGGTACATAAACAAAAAAACAGGAAAAACAACAACATCAGCTTTTGGGGGGTTTGATGGAATTTTTAACCAGGTGGCAGTGTGTATGTATGTGTGTGTGTGGCTGTTCCACACCTGTGATAAGTGCAACTGACACACAAACCCACCTCACTCAGGTGCGAGGAGAATATGTGATGACCTTGGTTTGGAACCATCAGCTCACCTGAGCAATCAGGGACTTCAGGAGGAGGGCAAACGGCCGAATGAAGAATTCATGAGGTCCTGACAGAAATGTCTCATAAGCAGCAACTATTTCACAGAGTCAGCTGGACAGAGATATTTTACAACTAATGAAGGGTAATAGTCAAAGTGATGGACCAACATTCCTCGCAGTGACCTTTCAGGTACGTACGCACAATTGTTTAGGCTGTCTGTGTGTGTGTGAGAGCTGAGGGAACAGCGTGCCTGATAAAAGGGGATACAGCAAAGCTTCTGGAAGGACGACTGACCTCATACATCATGCTGGCATTCCTCTGCACAGTGGTGAAATGAGGGATTTTCTATCCGACCCCCTCTTCTCCTCACGTTTGAGTACACGCAAGCACAAGTAACACTATACTCGTGAGGACTGACATAATGCATTCCCTGAACCAATCGACACTGGACACTTGGTACTACATTCACCTGTACAATCTAATGCAATACAACAGCTTTGCCATGAACTCTAATTATACAATCTTATAGTTTAAGTAGTAGTTTAAGAGTTGAACTAGAGTGCGTTATATTAAGAGGTGTCATTTTGGCTCCCTCTTGCATGGAAATAGGTAGCAAGTAAAAAAAGTGAAGTAGCAAGTACTTTCTTAGATTACAGGATGTGTATTTGAAGCAGAAAAGCCCTGGGTCTATATGACTCATCCATCCTCCCTGACCTCCGCACAACAACCTTCTCTCTAGTAACATTATACTACTTAACCTAACTTCTTTGCATGTGTCACAGTCACTACAGCCACAAGAGATGCCTAACTAGAATATGTTACTGTTGGAAACAATAACCTGTTGGTACAAAAGATATATACTATACTATACTATACTCTGCAATTACAGTAGATTTATACATTTTATCAAATTAAACGTATATGCTTATCCATCTGGGTGCTGGAGAGAACTGCGAAGAAAACTAGCATTTACATAGTGAATAAGTAAGTAGAACATATTAGGGAGGTACAGTTTCATAAATTGAATATTACAAATTCCAGTGCACCCAAGGGATCTTAATTTATTAACCACTGTACATAAGTACATTTGCCTATATAAATAAACAAGTCAAATAATGGATCACATTGTAAATAAACTGTAAAGGTCCTCTAATTGCATATATAGTAAATCAAGCTTTGAAGAAGTGAGGACCAGCCAGAATTCATTCTCATGGTCATGGACCTCACAAAGATAAAAGTACAAAGATACAGACACACATGCACCCAGACAAGTACGCATACATTCCTAAATCTTAGAAGGTCAAGCTACTGTGGGTTTCTGCCTGTTTCCATGACACTGCCAACCCAGAGTCTGCACTCTACCTGACTATCAATCAGCAGACTAACCACACACAGAGCCTCACTACTGTATAGGTAAGTGTGCACACACACAAAGTGAAGAATCTATTTCCTCTGTCCACACTGAAGCTCTGTGCAATATTAGTGTGCACTACAGTTATCTGTCAGTAATCTGGAGATGTAGCAGGAAACTCAGCAGTACCTCATCTGAGCAAAAAACTTGCTGATTAGTGCCAAAATTATCCTATTAACAGAAATGATTTTGTAAGCTTCAGCATACAAATGAGTCACTTACAAAAGTTTAATCTGATACAACTGCAGAACTTATTAAATCATTTAATTGTGAGATTTAAGTGGGCTAATTTGACAAACCATCACTAATCAGAAATGACAATAGTATAGCCTCGAGGCCTGAGCGCAGATTGCAGACTCGAGTTTATTTATATATTCTTAATAAGGAACTGAAGGAACAGAAGAGTGTGAGTGAGTAAATGAGATAAACCAAACAACTGAAACTGCAATGAAGGACACAACCTGTAATGGAATGAGAGAGAAAAAGTGTGTGCATGTGTGTGCTTGGTTGGTTGCATCAGGTCAGAGCTAAGCACCGTGACGATGGGAATAAAGGAACAATTGCTGCCTGATGAAGCAGACACACATGCTCAAAACAACGTGAGACCCAGAGATGATAACGGTGGAAGTAGTGGACTGTGATTAATCAGTGACAGCTAACCACTAATTACAACCCCCAATCAATTACCTCAGTGCTCATTATCTAGTCAACACACCACCTGGAGAGCACTAATGCGCTTTACTTGCTGTGGGCAGAAATAGCATATACACTTGTCTTTTGAAAGCACTGACACTGAATGGAAAGTATGAGAGCTGCATTTGTCCAAGAAGGAAATGTGACCAGTGTGTAGTTTGTGTGTGTGTAATCCTGTGTGTTTTGGCAAATTCATGCATGAGCAAGGTAGCAAGTGAATAATCCCCTAGATGTATTAATGTATTGTGTCTCTATAAAGAAAGGTGGCTATGCAAACATGTGTGTGGTATGGGGAAAAATCTCTGGTGTGGCCAGAAGCCTCCAGCCTTCGCTTTACATTTTGAGTGAAACTAAAGATTAAAGCTCTGCTCACAGCAGCTCTCTAACAGAGCACAACCCAATTACACCTCGCTGGACCTGCACCTTGAACCAAGGGGGAAGAACGACAGAGATGGAGAAAAGGGAAAGAGAGAGACAAGCAAGAATGAAGATTAGGGAGGCTGGAGGGAGGGATGACTGGGTTGTAGAAAAAGGTAGCTGTCTGTGGAGGGGGAGAAGGCACTGAAGGAGATATTGGCTCAAAGAAATGGTGAGAGTGGGAGGGTGAGAGAAGGGCAGAGTTGGGAGGATGAGTGAAATGCAAAGGGAAGTGTTAAAAACAAAATACGAGGGGGAAACTGGTCTGTCGAGAAGAAAGCAATGTCACACGTCACCTCAGGGGATCAAATACTGTGGTCAGTTAAAATGTGTGACTCCAAATGGCATAAAGAGTTAACTGAAACTTCACGATCTCAAGAAATATGAATCATGCTTCATGACGTCAGGAAGCAGTTTGCTTGTGTTTCACATCCCAACTGGTCTGTGATCCTTTATATGACAGCATGCCAAAATGAAAAGGTGCAATGGGCACCAAGAAAAGGAGAACAGACATCACACACTGTTGCCCAGAGAATGAATCCTTTTCCTCTAGAGCCTGCAGGTCAACATTTTACTTTGTCCGGTACTTAGATTTATTAGAAAATACCTACAAAAAAAAAGAAGCGTCATTTCTATCAGCTTATATTTCAAATATTTGCAAATTTAGTCAGGACATGTACTACCCAGACCTACACAGCTACAAACAATCTTCTGTGTGGTAACAACAATAATAAAACAACAACATAAGCTGAGTAACACTTAGTTAATTCCTTACAAGCAAGGTACAAACAATATTAGCACGTCAGACAGTTCCGTTATAGTAAAGCTGAGAGAGAAGACCGTGTTGATTTTACTCACCCTTTTGGAAGAGGAAGACCATTCTCCTGTCTTTCATAGTAGCAAAGTGGACAATGACCATGTCGTAGAATTAATCCAATGGGCCTTTAGTTCCTCCACAACAACAGAGTCAATGGATATGTATAATTATTTTTAGCTGAACATTAGCGCTCATGATTCTTTAGCCTTGCTCATTAAATTCTGCTGAAATTCTGATGAAGCAAAAATTTGTACACTGTACGTTAAAGTGTGACTTTGGAAATATTCACCTTAGTCTTGTTGGACATTTTCCATTTCAATCCACACTATTTTAATACTTTTCTAGAAAATAAATATCATTTAGTCTGCTAGCTGTACCATTACTTTCTTCTTGTGGTTACAAACACCCATCTGAATAAATGTTCATCCTGTTCTAGGAGAATGGCAAAAAACATTTTAGAAAATAAACAAAATTACAAATTAAAATCAACAAGATGGACTTTTAGGAAAAGATCTTATTAATATTAATTAAACACATCATCTCAAAAATACAATATGGTGGATATTTGTTCTGACCAGACCAGGAGGAGAGCTGTTCCTGCCAGTGCCCAACCACAACAATTTTATGTCAACAGATGTATAACCCTGCAGCATGTTGCAAACTGACTAGACTAGTACAAGTTCATCATGGAGGTAATGTGCTGCCTCTACTACAACACAGCACACACACCTACCTTCAGTATCTGTAACACCTGAGCAACAAATGACACAAGCATCTTCTTCACTTTTTTTCCCAAAATGTTTGCAGCAATTATACAGTTGGTGTTTGTGCGTATCGAAGAGTTTGGTGCAATAAATCCAAACAGGCAGAGGGGGAGATGAGATGAAACTGCTGAGAAATTAAATGTCTGCTGTCGCTCTCAGTTTTATTCCCTTCTGGTAGCAGATTCTCCGTTCACGGAGTGAACTGAGTTTATCAGGTCTGCTGTGGGTGACTGATGATGTGTTTTTTTTTGGAAGCCAACACCAATTCATCCAAAAGTTGCAAGCTTGCTTCCTTGTGAATTTTATTCTTGCCAGGATGGAACATACATCATCTAGACAAATATTTAGACCCCAGGACACTCGTGATTTTTACTAGGGCTGTTGAAATAATCCGTTCATTTCGATTAATTGATAACAGAAAAACCGAAACGTTAAAAAAAATTTACGCTGATTGATCAAGTTCTGTTCTGCCCTTTTTAATTCAGTGGTTCATGAATACGATGAAATGTAGCCAGTGCTGTGTGAATTTCAGCAGCAGGAAGGCGTGGAGAGATAACTCCCCAAAACAAATATCACAGTACACGGCCACCTAGAGCACCAGAGCACAGTGTACTCAATATACTCTGCAGAGTGATATTATCTATATTTATCCACACAAATAAGATAGTGCTAGGTCCATAGCTGTGAGGAGTATGTGTGCTGGAGATTGGATATATATATTTATATGTGCAATTTACATATGTGATTCATTTAGAATAAATATAGTCATAGTGAATGTATAAAGTTTGCTATTTTTTCATCACTTGACAGCACACATTTTGACACTTAGCTCTAAGATGCTTGAGTCTGTACTAGTTTAGTTTCTTCAGATTTGGGGGGAATTGTTATTACCTGGGCAAATCCATCCAGACTGTGGGTCAGTTTCACAGCAAATATCCATTGAACCAAAAATTACCCATGTTATGCTGATATGCAAATTCTGAAAACATGCACAACAGTAACAACAGTAGACAGTTTTGTGTCATTACTTTAAGACTTATAATTTAGTTTCTTCAAATAAAGCTGAAAGTCACTAAAGATTAGCTAAGTCAAACTGCAAAGCCGATTCTTTTAATTAAATATTTATTAAAAGTTTTGACGTGATGGCACTAGGTCAAAAGCTGCTGAAGCATTTCACTCTGAACCACTAATAACCACATAGTGGAACCCCAGGAAAAGTTAGGGGATCAACAAAGTTATCTAGATTCATCCTCTGGAAATTACAGTGCAAATGCTTCTACAAAATGAGAAAAAGGGTTTCAATCTCCACTCCACACTTTGCTTAAAGAGAACACAGACCAGTATTGCAAAGTCGTCCTTATGCCTGTTTTCCTGCCGTACATGTTTGACTACAGTAGTCAACAAAGCAAGATACAGGCTTCAAACCTTTCCAATCAAATCAAATGAACTATTTTTATATCTGTGGCACAAACTACAACACTGAAAACTGTTTATGAGCTTTCAACAGACAGCCAGTACTGTATTGATCATGTAGGAGGAGAAGAAATACAGTTCATACAGTATGTGTCAAGTCTGGTGCCAGTATATGAGCATGAGCTTGAGTTAAGATCTCTTTTACTCTCTCTGTCTCAGTGGCAGGTGAGGTAAAAGGCTAAATAAATAAGGCATGGCTGTGGGGGTCACCAAGCTGTGACCTTTCAGCCCATTGGCTTTGTGAGTGCAGGAGTGCAGCCTCAGCTAGCCGCTCACAAAAACTCTGGAGGGTGAATTTTAATCAGCGCTGTGCCAGTGGTCAAGACACTGCATCATGCTTAACGAGGCTAAGAGAGGGCTTTCATTTACCCATGTGCAGGTAACAAATGGACCACAGTGCTCATAAGACAGCCTTCTTTCTCATTTTTTTCCTGTGATGCCCTTCAATGTATACAGTGCTGTGAAAAAGTAATTGCCCTCTTTGCCCCTTCCTTTTTTTCCCCTTTTTGCATATTTATAAATACAAAATGCAGTTTTAATTGATGATCTCAATTAATAAAGGAAAAAAGGCCAAAAATTTGCCACAAAAAAAAAAAACAAAACCAAAAAACACTTGACTTTTGAGGAAATATTTTGTGGACTGATGAGACAAAAGTTGAGAAAAGTTGAGTTGTTGTGGCATGACCTTAAACAGCCAATTAAACCCTCCAATGTGGCTGAATTAAAACAACTATGCAAGAAAGAGTTGGCCAAAATTTCTATACAGTGATGTGAAAGATTCATTGCCAGTTATCACAAACGCTTGATTGCAGTTGTTGTCGCCCTTGGCGACACAACCAGTTATTAGATTTAGGGGGCAATTACTTTTTCACATTATTTTTTCATAAGGCCTGGCTTGGACAGCTTTTTTCACCTAAATAACTGAAATCATCATTTTAAAACAGCATTTTGTATTTACTCAGGTTACATTTTGTGATACAAAAATTTGTCTGATGATCTGAATCATTTAAGTGTGACAAAAAAAAAAATCTGTAAGGGGGCAAGTACTTTTTCGCAACAACGCATCTTCTTTGTCTCTCTTTCTCTCACTTACTCCAGACCTACCAATCCTCAGACATTTTTTTAATTTTGTGCACAGAACTTTAAATTTGTGCCATGGCAAACATTTCTTGCACTAACATAATCTGAAACAATTATCTGACAAATCTTTCTACCTCTTATGTCAAATTCTTGGCACTTTTTGTCGACAGGAATTTATTCAGTTCTATTGTATATGTAATACAAAATGAGCATTATGTAAAATGATAATCTCTAAAGATATAAAAGTTGGGTGCTAATGTTTCTGCTGTCTGCTAGCAGGGTATGTTACTTTTCTGACACAGTGGAAACCATCAGATATTTTATTACATTTTATCTTTTTTATGCATTTAATGCAACACAAAAATTCTTTTTATAAGATGTTACTGTGATAAGGTTGTCTTCACTTACCTTACCTGGTTCTAGTGGTCACTGACCAACTGTAAAGTCAGTAAAAGTCATATTGGTCCATTCATGGTCATCAAAAAATAAAAATGACAAGATATTAGTGTGTGTGAAATATCTTATGAAGTATTGTATGAAATGCCATAAAATTTGGTACAGTTATTCATAGCTCATTTGAGATGAACTGTAATAACTTCTACATGAAATCCTAAAATTTCATGTAGTGCCTCCAGTAAGTGGCAGATATGTGCAAACCTAATCACATCCCCTTCAACTTTAGTTGTACTGTGTTTAGCAGTACGTAACAAATGTTCACATTCTAACACACTAAATTAACATTGTTAAAAAGCAGTATGCTAATGTTGTTGAGGTGAGCAGGTTAGCATGCTGGCATTAGGCTTTAGCCCAAACTTATATTTATATTGCTTATATCTATTGTGTTGCTTAGTTTTAGTCTATTGCATGTCATCTAATGCACAGTTGCATTTACTTTTAACTTGACTGTTTGTAAACCAAATTGCACCTCTGGGAGATTAAACCTCTACTCTGCTCTATCTCCATTATACTGTATATCTTCAGCTGTTTGGACAGGATTACAGTAATTCTCCAGAGCAAGATGGGGACTCAAAATATTTCCCTTTGCTAGTTAAATGGAGTAGTAGTACACATGGTGGGTTTTAGAAGAGGATGGGTTTCATTTTTCAAGAATTGTAGGTTACCGGATATTTACTGGAAATAATTTTGTTATCTCAGCTCACACAAATTTTGTCAGTTTGAACTGATTTAAAATCTGAAGTAGATCAAAATTAAAACACTGAGGTCAGACAACACATTTGGAAGAAAAAACGATTTTGCATTTGTCACAGCCTCGGTAATCTTTACTGTATCCACTTTGTATATTTATTTTCTACCTTTTCCTGGTACCTCTCTCTCTTCTCTCTGTTGCAATGTGTCCAGATGACTTCAACTCCATCACTTCTTGGCTCCACAGGTCTCATTACAGTGAAGCCAGTAGGGAACATTCTAATAAACAGATGAAGATGACACTCGTACAGTCTGTGCATACACACATACAACCTTGAGAAAGATTACACCTGGGGTGAGTACAAAATAAAAACCTTTCACTTGATTATTTCAGGCAAAATAAATCACAGCCCTCAGACACACACTCGAAGCTCAGTCCAAGAAAAATAGCAATACAACAACATCCGCCATCCATGAGAGTGCAAGCAAACATTCGGCTATGGATAACAGTGCTCCTTGTTAAGGAAAAAAATGGGCACACAGACACATGCACATTCAAACACACACTCAAATAATGAAACACATACACTCATGCACCTTCCTCTGTTGCACTCTGCACAATAAGTCTTGCTTCATTAAAGCCAAATCTCATCCACTATCAGTTTACAACCGCAGAAGTCGTTTGAACCGCCGGGGAAATACAATTCCATTCCGTTTCGGGGTTATCTTAATATATGAGCTTGTCTCCGCCACATTGGTCTGTGGTTATGAGCCGGGCAAACACCCACAGCACCGCAATATTGCACCTGCACAGTCACAGGACGGATTGATGCACACAAAGCAATTAGCAGCTCATATATGTATGTGTGTAACTGTGTGTGTGTGTGTGCGCGTGTGTGTGTGCATGTAAGGGAGAGTGAGAGAGAGAGACTCAGCTCCCATGTCTGCTTCTTTTTCTTTTCTAATTTCTTCATCCAGTGTTATTAGGAAACAGTTCATTGTTGATCGTAGTTTGTTTGTTTGTGCATGTCCCCTAATCCTTAAGACAATCCCCTCCAAATGGGGGATTCTCCTGAAATGGCACCTGCAAACATTCCTGAGCAAGTAGGTTACAGTATCACAACAAAACCACCACAAGTCAGAGTAAATAGTTTTATGAGATTTAACTCGCTCAGACATAGGAAAAAGAGCAACAAGACAAATGGTGTACAAAGAAGACAAATCTCTCAACACCGTCAATGTCTGAGGTGCTCCAGCCATCCATCCTCCATCGCTCCTTCATTCACTATCTGTCTGGCTCTATCCCACCTGTATGACACCCAATCACTCTTCATCCCTCTAGCCATCCATTACCACTGTCACTTCATCCTTCCATTTCTCTGCCCCAAGGTCTGAGCTTTCTTCGTCTGTCACAGATGATACCATCTGAGTGGATTACTTGGAATATCATGAGGGATATATGGTCAAATACGTCCTCACAAAGGTTATAATATGCATATAATACTGTAATTCTGCTTTAGGCAGTGTTGTTTGGTGACTCCACCAAAGAACATACAAACTTAAACAACGGCACAGGACTCTTTGACATCCTGGCAAACCCAATTTGTCCCTATTGATGTCTTATGTGATATTTCTTATTAACATGCATTAGCAATTATTGAAACATAATAAACAATTTACAATAGCTTGAAACCTGCACACAAACAGACAGCAAACAGTCAAGAAAATAAGTGGTATTAGAGAGCCCACAGTTGCTGGAAAGTGCTAACTTGTGAGTACAGCATATTGAAAAATAAAATAATGCTCGCAGTGTTGGTGAAGTTCTCTTCAGTAACTTCATCTTGTGAGTTTCCCCAGGACATAAAAGAAAATAAAATGTTTTAATTAAATTACTGCCATAATTATATTCATAGAGATGATTCTGTGGGTGGCACTGATATCAAAATACTGTAGCTGAGGTTTAAATTTCCAGCCTCTGAAATCATAACGCAGGGAAAATCTGACACCCCACACAACTCCTGTGTCCTCACTGCTCCTCTCTATCGTCCTACTCCTGCTGCTCAAGGCAGGCCAGCATCAATCTCTGGCCAGCTCTTCTTTATCTTTGGAGATAGCAGGCTAGCTCATATGCAGAATTCGTCAGACGCTTTTGGAGTATTGACCTGCCACACCTCGCTCTCCCTCCCATAAAAGAAAAAGTGAATGATGGGAAAGCAAGGTGGAGGCACGAGATGAAGAGCAGGGAGGAGGGAGGGAATGACAGACTCATACAGCATGCATTACATCTGAGTACGCCTCTCCACATGCATCGCTCCATCTATCTCATCTAGGCTTGTGGAGACATGCAAACACACACATTTTTACAAAGACACAGAAGGTTGGCTGCAGGCTGCTACACACTGACCATCAAAGCTAGGAAAAAACAGCCACACCTTGATGCTTTAAATTCCAGCTCATACGAAGGTCATACTGACAGACCCAACAGTCTACATCTTATACACACTGGACTACATTCCTAAAAAGCACATTGTGCTGAAATGAGTGCCCACTCAGACCGCACCATATGCCTGCCACGTTCACACACTCTTTCTGTCAGACACACACACACGTTGACCTTTAACAGGAAAATTCTCAAACTCAGAAATATTGGCTGGAAGGCTTATTTGAGGGTTATCATGCATTACAAAGTGTAAGCTATCAAATCCTGCTATCAAATCCTTCTTTTTCTGGTTCTATGTGTAGCTCAGGGGGGATATACTTTGACATCCAAAATAATTTTTATTATTTTACATGTACTAGTAATCGCAAATGTGCAAATTAATATATCTGTGATGCAGATATATTACACACTGTAATGGGACGATGTTTTAGAGAGCACTAAGGAATACAACTTTATTGCCCAACAAGATGGATAATT
>OMLM01000178.1:2147-31134 GCA_900302695.1 Helostoma temminkii | reverse complement strand
TACCATCACATAGTTTTCTCCTTTGTTTTGTTTAATACTTTCACTAGAAAGTGCTGTAATTATGAATGTAATTTCATAATTAAAATGTGCATCCTAGTCTAATTATGACCAAAATAAAGGATGTAACACGTTAGGACACATTTACACCTGTTGTTTGGTTCATCTGATCCTGACAAAGGAAAAACAGCTTTTACTGTTGGTTGGCAAATACAAATTCAGACACTGTCAGATCTGACATGTCTGATGTGACATTTTATGGAATAAATGATTCATTTCAGATGGAAGAGGGTGTCACAGGTTTTGCAGTTTGATTTCAGGCTCACTCAAAGGTGATCGTCACTGGTAGGATCACTACTAAAGTAGCATCTAAGGTTAGGGGAGTCAAACATAAAATATTTCTGGCCGTGTATCACATACCACAAATGTTTACAGACAATGGTGGTTGAGATGTCAGTAATCTTTTTCAGGTGTCGAGCATCTGAGTAAAATGTTTTTGGCAATGTTTTAGCAAGTGGATGAAATAATGGATGAGTGACGGTTTAATGGAACTGGCGCACACCAAATTACAATGCCTTGGCAAGCTGAACTGTCCAGGATCAGGACGCTGAACCTCACAGCAGGTCAGCATCTTCCACCTGATTGTGTGTGCAGATGTGAGTTTATGATTTATATTTCCAAGTTAAAACCAGTAAATGCATTATTTTATTATTATTATTCCTTATCCAAATATTTCTACTTCAACGATTCAAGTCTGCGTCTATGACCCAGTCCTCAGATGAACCAGGCCACAGTCAGAGTTATTTTACAGTCTTTGGGCATCCAGCCTGGGCAGGACCAGTGGACTGGCACTGGTCCAATAACAGTAGTGCTGGAGTAAGGCCACATGAGTCACTCTCAGAGTGTGGATGAGAATACCTTTCCTTCGGCTACATTATGTAAGATAAACTAGTGTTTGTAAACACAAACACTATTAGTGTTAGGTGGGAGATGGATTCTGGTGTGGGAGTGAACAAATAACAATTTTAAAGAGGACAATTACAAAATATTTTATTCGTGGGATGATTTGTTTGGCTGCTGTCACTGGCAGAAAAAGGCCAGCGTTTGTCTTGCTCCCTAATCTATGAGCCAGCTGCACAGAGAATTAACTGGTAATAAAGAAAAGGTGACTGTTAATAAAGCAATATAAAGCTAATGCTGATGAAAGTCACAAATGCTGTATAATGTCTCACTACCTTTTGTTACTGGACATTTCTACATGATTCATTTGTCTGCTGCAGCCGAAAAAAAAAATCCACCCACACAAAAGATTAAATGACTCACTGACATACAGACACTAACACCTACCCGCAGGTCTCCGTTTGCCAGGTGTGGGTTGTGGTGTCCAGGGTAGGTGCCGTAGACGGGCTCTTTGCAGTAAATCTTAATTACGCAGCGGTCCTGAACGTCCCGTGGGTCCTCCAGCTCATAGAAGACATTACGGGTCTCATCTTTGATCAGGAGAGCTGTGCTGGGAGACCTGAACATCATCGACACAAACAAAGACCAAAACACTGACACCTAGTCCAAATGTGCTTGTAACTGAGGGAATAAACTGGACACACACTGAAACTGAACTGGTGTTCAGTTGTTGCTTAGCCCAGCTGGGACTTTAGTCCTCTGTATGCTACTATATACATCATAATTGGAGAGTTGCATTTCACATTTTATGACCCCTTGTGAGTGGTTCCTCATCCAGCTTCCACTCAAACAGAGTTACTAGGTGCAGTGATTAAAATCTTCCTCTATATCAATTGAAACAACCCTTCAAAATCCATGTGCCCTCTGTCTTACTGCGATCTCCTTTTCTAATCATTCTGGTAGAGGAAACAAGTTTTAAAGGACATCTATAAGTTAATTAAATAAAGGTTAGGGAAGGACTGTGGTCCTAACAGAAAGAAACAGACAGACATGTTTATGTAACTTCTAATCAAACTTAGTCCTACTTCTTACTCTTAACCAAAGTGCTCACATTGGCGACGTCGACGTTACATACAAAAACACAATCGAGGTCACACTAAAAACAAGAAGATTAATTGGCAAGATGAGTGCTAATGCTAGCATATTAGCCTTGTAGTTTTCACTTGTTCCACTCACTAATTAGCTTAACTTGCTAGTGTCTAAGTCTTCATGGGAGTAAACAACCACACCATAGGTCCTACTAAACTACGTTATTTCTGCCTGACAGCCAAGAGCATAGGGCTGTAAAACAATGGAAGCTGATAACACTGGCAGGTTACACATGTAGAATATATCTACAGCATCATTCTACAGCAGTTTACATACAGTCAGACTAAGCTTTGGCTATGAAAAACTGATTTTTAGTTCACCTGTAGCCTCAAAGTGACCTTTTCACACCTGTCTTGGCTTTTTGTTTTACCTTTATGTGCCACTGTTCACCCTGTGATTAACTGGTAAAACCTGGTAAAATACCATCTAAAAACATCAATAAACGTCAGCAGTAGGTGGACGTACCTGAGCATGGCCATGGTGAGCCTCTGGGGGAACATGTGCACAATGAGGGCCCTCAGAGTATCCAGGCTGGTCAGCTCGTGGGTCAGGTGCACCCTGCGGGTCTCCTCCCCAAGCTGGAGGAACAAGATCCCTGGATTTATGGATGGGGAGGAGCAATGAGGGAGATCCACGACAGATGAAAGGCAGGGTAATGAAGAATAGAGGTGGTAATGAAGATAAAGAGTGAAGAGGAGTTCATTTCATTCTAGTTTAGTTTGAACAGTGGATGGATTATCTAAGGAGTCTACTGGGAGACCAAGAGGTCAGAGGTCATCTGGGCTCTGTATAAAGTGAGTGCTAATGCTTCTTGTATGACCAAAGAGCTAAAGTTTTTAGTTTAACGGGTGATTTTTAAAACCTGTGGGTCACATTTTTGATGCTCACGAATCAATACTCTTGTGTTTTGTGTCAACAGGCTTTGCCCGTCTGAAATAAATGCACAATAAACATTAATGAAGTTTAGTATTGAAATGTTTACATCTTCATGATCAGACTATTTTAGTTGTGTAGGTTTTAAAAAAAAACAAAAAACACAACTAAAACTAGCGATGTCCTGAAACAGATACCATCTCAGTTTGCTATTGCCAGGTATGTCATTCCTAGCCATCATCACATTGTTGACACTGACTTACTGAAGTTATGTGGAAAAACATAATCACAGCTTGTTGCAGGACATTACAGCTGCTTCACCGCTGATATTTGTATCAGCAGTGTCTGCCATCAATTTAACAGCTCAGTGGGTTCATGAGCATTTTACTAATTTTACTGTTAATGAAGGTCTGTTATTGCAGAGAAGTGTTACTGATGTGTTGGGAACCAGGCACAAAACAGTTTGACATTTTAAACACTTCGTCTCAGCCTACTCCCTCCTGGAAGACATTCTTTAAGTAAAATGGCAGCGCCATACTTGTTCACCTGTCCAGTATTGTTAATTGATGGATGTGAGCAATAGTCTTGTGTTGGGCATTTTATTTTGTCACAGTCAGAAAGCAACAACATCTCATTGCTCGTTGTTTGAAGTTATTGCACTTTTCTGGTAATTTGCTGTTTTTAAAATAAAGTACTGCCACTGCAGTGTTATTAAGTACTGTCTTCAGTATCATACATGACTGATTTGGCAGAAAAGCAGCATCATTTACGCAGAAAAAAGGAAAAGTGATTGAAATACAGTGAAGACACATGGCAGCAGTCAGTTGGTAGAAAGTTACATGGCTATGTGAGTAGCCTGCACACCTTCAGAGGAACATCAACAGCTGCGCATCATGGTGTAAAATCAAAGATCAGCCTGTACAGGAAACATTTCTTCTTCTAACCAGTAATAATCTCTCCCACACATGAACAAATGCAGTCCATAGAAACAACACATAACTATGCTCCTCATTTTAGCGGAGAAGTCAGTTGTCACCAGTTTGTCAAGTCATGCAGTGCAGAAAAGTTAAATTAACTAACACTTGTTAAAGAAGGAAGTTCACAGCCGTTAACAGTGTAGACTTTAGATGAGTGTCTGAATAAACATCTAACAAAACAAACAAACGAACAAAAAAAAGCATCTTGGTAAAATTATTTGTATGTTTTAGTACTATTACATGATGAATGTAGCTACAATTTGCATCGGCCCGTGAACAAACATATGTTCCATTGAGATTTACTGTCTGTATTTTGTCCCACCTTTTCGAACTCCTCTAGATGAATCACCCTCCTCCCCATATGCTGCGGTCGACAGGTACTTTTAGGAAGCAGATGATTTTGCTTGCTGCCAAAGGCATTAATCAAACGTGACAGGTAGCTTGGCTAGATCATCTGGAAGCACGAGACAGCTCTGTTTATATTCAGCGTTCCTATAGGCAGTGGACTGAAGTCTGACTATCACTTCACACTCAGGAGGATGAGCTGAGTTTACTAGATTAACACTTGATGCCTTCAGTCGCCTCAAATAAGTCACTCACTGCAAGAGGACACTCACAAGTAATGAGTCTTATTTACTACTGCCTGTCAAACAACATTAGTGGTTCACGTGTGTGTTTCTGACTCTCAACCTGCCAATCAACAGGAGGCTGTGGACAGACGTTACTCCAGCAATCACAGCTGACACAGAGCGACATTAACTTGGGGTGACTCGTGGTTGAACTCGGTGAGGAAGGAAATCCTAATTCAAACCATTAAACGTTATCAGCTATCAAGTCACAGGACAGACAGATGAGGATGACTGGCTAATTAGATTAGATTAGATAGCACGTCATTGAGCCCCCAAAGGAGAAATCAGAAAAATCCCAGCAAGTCCAGTTCTCTCCCTCACTTCAGAAGAGCACACAAGATGAGCTGGAGGAAGACGGACTAACAAAACTGACAAAAACTACACATGATTAGAGGAGCTGCTGTAACTGGCTGATCCCGCAAGATGCCATTCTAGAGCTAATCTGGATCTCATCTTAATAACTGGAGGAACTGATGTAAATAGTTACGGAAAAGGAGGACAGACCAGCATGAGTCAGGAAGCGGTGTGGCTGGCAACTGTACAATGTGTAGGCTGCAAAATGATTTATAGTCCAGCTCCTCTGCAGGTTTGATGACCTGTAGGTATAAAACACTACCTGTCATATTTGTAGATTACTGTACTGATAAACAAGACTGATGTTACCTGTTGTTTTTTTTATTTGTTGTTCCCAAATGGTGGAGGCAGATGGCCGCCCACCTTGTACTGTTGGAGGGAGTTTTTTCTTCTCCCTCTTGTCTTCTATTGCTACTCAAGGAGACTTGATGGTTTTTCTACATAGTTCTATATAGCTGAACTGTTAAATTGTGTAAACTTTACAAAGTTTACACAATTGTGCCTTGAGATGACTTTTGTTGTGATTGAGCACTGTTTAAAAGAAATATAAACTTGAATTAACTAAGAGTAGACAGCCTTGCTAGCAGCTCCAGGCAGTAGAATCTAGTTGCAGACAAAGATAAGTGACAGTTGACCTCAGGAGGAAGCAGCAGATATTAGTGTATATCGCTTTGGTTTAGAAAAGCTACTGGCCTTGGCAATCAGGCCCAGAAAGGTCGCAAAATACTAACTTAGGGGGGAAGGTCTAAAGCCACCTGACGTTGATTGTGATGAGTGTATCCTGTCAACTGCTTTTACAGATGTCTGCCGTCAGTACAGCCTATGGAGAAAATGTTTTCTGTGCCACAGGGGGACTTTTCATTGCAGTAAAATCAGCCAGTAGGAAAAGTTTGCTGAAGAGACTAAGAGGTGGTACCAAGTCCACAGTCTGCAACTAAGTCCTTTAGGCACAGCTAAATGAGTTATTATTATGCACATGTACAGTACATAGCTGTTTATTAGTCTGTTTGGTGCTTTAATTATCTGGAAAGTTGAAACTTTAATTTAAAACTCTAAGCGGGGCTGCAAATTAGCACCACCCCAATAGTCTAAACGTATCTGCTGCACTGCTTGTCTGTACACGACAGGTCCCTGTCAGATAAATAAATAAATACTTACGTCAACATGTTCGCAAGCTCACGCCACCAACATCTGCTAATTAACCAGACTAACCCGATATCTGGTCAGGAATTAAAAACTCAAAGCACTGAATTAACAGATCACGGAGGTTCTCTGGACATGAACCAGTTCAACGTTTCAAATCAAACCACAAACACCTCATCGTGCCGCTGACGGCTCCGCTGAACTTGTGAGTTAAAGTGTGTTGCTACATCGAACATCTTCAGTTTATTTGATGCATTTTACAACTACGCTTACTACACCTGATGCAATTTCAATCCCCAGAGGTGCAGAGTGTTTTATTATAGCCATTTCTAGCCCTATTATATAAATTCATAGGATGTCAACCATCTTTTCGTGGAAAAAATACTTACTTTTTCCTTGAGCTAACTGTAATGTGTGTTTTACTGTATAGAATCTGAAGTGTTCTGGTGTCAGTGTAGCACAGAGTGTAGATTTTTCTTGAAGGCAGTGAACTAACCTGGTGCCCGAAGCTTGGCCTGGCTGGATGACCGAGCCAGCGGCAGGCTCTGGCGAAGCCTGTTCATCCGGTTAAAGCCAATCGGGATATCGGGCTCAGACATAGTTTCCAAATTTTCAGCTGACGCAAAGGAAACCCTGCTGGCCTGGTCAGCAAGAGCCGGCTGTGTTGGGCTGAGTCGTGTCACGCGAGGTGTGCGAGTCTGTGAGACACATGTTAGGAAGTTAGGCGAGAAAAAAAAAATGGTGCACAGATCTGAGAAGAACTAATGATGGAGAGACACGTTTCTGCTGTGATGGAAATACAGAACAAACAAAAGAAAATCACGACAAATGTCCTGAGGAAATCCATGCGAAGAAACAGAAGCACAGTTGTAACAGAAAGCTTTTAGCAAACAGGCACAGACAAAATAAATTGTTGACTTCAGACACAGCAGCCGTTACATCCATCCTCAAGACGAAGGAAGCTGAATTCTCACGATAAACCTGTGCACCTGTGGATAAAAACTACTAAACAATGCTTCAAGTAAAGGGCAGACAGTGTGGAGAAATGATAAGAAAATTTGAGCAGGCAGAGGAAAGATAAAATACGTTTTTCTAGAGCTAGTGGAAAGCACAGTGACTGTCTCAATTGCTCCATAAAGAGCCGAGCAACCACGAGCATTGTAATGCTAATGACAACAACAAAAACCAAACTGGATCTCTATAGTTTCCAGCTGTAATGCAGATTACCCGTGATACTTCACCTGTCCAATCTGAACCACTGGGAAGCCCAACTTGTGAAGGACCCCTCATTACAGCAGCACCAGGAGCTGCTGCAGCAGGTTGGCTTTTAATGAATCCTCACTGACAGACATTTTCCAGCCCAAAGAATACAGTAATGAGCTCCCACAGTGCTGTGTGAAACCAGCTCTGATTGCCTTGTGCATCTTTGCTTAGTGTTCACTAGCAGTATATGGTTGCTGTTTGACTTGAGGCAGCAACAAGCCAAAAGCATGGAGGCATGGCAGCCAGCCATCCATGTGTACACAAACGCGTAGGAAACACTACAATACATGTCAAAACACATGAACATTAAGGATTCACTACACTGCAGAAGTACACACACGCATCAAATGCTACAATCTGTGGCATCAAATTATCTCTTGGGGCTTTGCTCCTTCGTGAAGTGTTTTCAAAGTATTTAAAATAGCAGATACCATCCACATGCACCCAACACAGAGAACAGACTGACAGATTATGTGTGCTGCCGCTCATATGTTTGGAGATTTTTTTTCCCCAGAGCGGTTTTTCTCTGGAAAACCATGTCATCTGACCATGGTTTGCTTTCCTGTTGTGTAAACTAGTGATACACTGTGCTACCATCAAGTAAATGGTCTGCACTTATAGTGCTTTTCTACCTTATTGCTACTTGTAATGTTTTTACGCTGCTTCTTATCCACCAAGTCTAGTATTCACCACACACACACACACACGGCAGAGCTACCATGCAGCTGACCTGACTCATCAGGGGCAACTTGGGGTTAACATGATAGGAGCTGGGAATCGAACCACCATTCCCACGACTGGAGACGGCTGCTCTACCTCCTGATCCACAGCTGCCCGAGCGCTGTTCTACTTTCAATTTATGTCACTAATTTAACTTTACTATGGGGCAAGCATATCAACAGTTTTATTTCTGTTCACTGGACGCCAGGTCAGTCCAGATGAGTTCAAGCACATTCTCGAGAGTTATGGTCATTTACAGACGGCTTGTTAAAATGTGTGGCTGACAGAGGTTAAAGAATAAGAGTTAAATGCTGTTGCATTTTTTATTTTCCACAGTTCTGGTCAATAAAGCTCATCACAGCTTCTCTCAGTGAACCTCCTCCCTCTCACGCTCTCCTGCCGATTACTCACAACAGGAATCACGCAGCTGTCATATCGGAGTAACTGTGGTTGCAGAGATAAGTCATGACAGGAAACATTCAGCCCAGCCACTTATACAATAACTGAATTTTTTAAAATTTGATGCACTGTCAAGAGAAAATTAAATTGTCTCAATAGACCTTGAAAAATGAGACAATGTGGCAGAGACGTTGGGAGTCAAATATGGAAATTTTCAACAAATGAGGATTCACGCTTCAAAGAAAGTGGCTGTTAGCGGTGTTGAATTTCTGTTAAATGCCGTTTTCACCATCCTTTCAAACAAGAGCTTCCTGAGGACAACGGCTTTTATATTCCAGAGATTAAAAGCAGCCTTTTGTTTTAGTCATGTTGTGTTTTATGTAAAAATGGAAATTAAAATTGTTTCTTTGTGTAATAAAATACTAATCATGTGTAAATCCTGTGACAAATGTAGTGAGATGATTTTGAGTAAATCCATGAGACAGAATTACAGAAAATATGTTTTCATCAAACAGTGTGAGAAACCATTTCTAAGCACTAAGTCTACCATCACTGTTGCTGTTAATACATAATAAAACATAATTCACTGTTGTAATGTGCATCCTGCTGATTATTGGATTTTGAAAGTTTACCCCAGATACAAACACATTAATCAGTCACTGGCTTCAAAGATTTATCCACTTAAAAAGAGGCTTATGGTTTGAAAACCAGCAGCAACAACAAGGAACTAATCAGATAAATCAAGCAACAACTTCCACTCTTCGATTAATCAGTTCAGTGTTTGGTCACATTATACCCTTTTGGGGCTTAAAAAGCAGGTCCCTGATGTCCCTAGAATGTCTCTGTAAATTTTCAGTCTGAAACTGTGCAGATCCTTGTTTCTGCTGAAGACTGAAATGTTGCGATCAGAGCCCGTCTCTGGAACAACTGGTTTTCAGCCACGCTCCCCACACTCCTCCTGTTTACCGACTTATCTCTGACAGGTGAAATGGTCAAACTGGTACAACATGCCAAGAACACGAAAAACACATTCACCTCACTGGTTTGATTTATACACATCCTCTAGTCAACCATAGACGGTTCTGCTGTGAAACTAGCGAAAATTTCTCCTGCTTCCACAAACTGATCATCACTCAGATATGTGAACACACACACAGAGGTCAAAATACTTTAAAATGGTAGCAAACGACTTCAAACTTTATAGAAATCCAGGTTTAAGTAATAGTCACAATAAATATTATTTTGCATAATAGGACCTTTAAAAGCTAAACCAAAAAAAATGTAGTAGTGAAAAATATCCCCCACAGTGTGTCAGGTGATGCCTTCAAATGTCAGATCTGCTTTAAACTAGAGGTTGTTGCTTAATAAAAGCTTAACAGAAGAAAAGTCTACATTAAATTCTCTACAATTTAACAGCATGTAACAATACAATCTTACACTAGTAACATGTCTAAGAGCTTGTATTCAACCCAAACTCATTCAAAGTAACAAAACCTTATTGTTGACTGTGCAGATTCATGTCTGTGTTTGCCTTGAACACCTCCGGAGCGTATCAGCAGTAAAAAGCACACACTTAAAGTCATCACATCAAATAACAGATGCATAAAGAATGTCTGCTGCTACTTACTGTGCACAGTGAGTACTGAGTAAATACTGGAAAATATCCGCTTACATTTACTTGGATGGGGGATTCTATGAATTTCATGGGGGCAGAACAGTCACACAAGATTTTTTTCTTCATTTTGAAGCCGATGTCTGTTAAAAGCACCTACAGTATGTTTTTTTAAATGCATTTGCGAACACAAGCAGCCTCCCCTCCTGTCTTACCGAAGGTACAAGTAAACCAATTTTGGGGTTCGCACACCAGCAAAGCCATAGAGGGTGTATAACTTCTGGATGTGGGCAATAGTCTCCTGTTGTGTATTTTATTTTGTCCAAGTCAGAAAGTATCAGCATCTGATTACAGTGTTTAGAGTTTTTGCACTTTTCCAGTAATTGTAGTTTTTATAATTAAAAACACTGCAACTGCAATATTATTAAGTACTCGTATCTGCAAGTACCTACATGTAAGTACTTTTTAGCAGTACTCCTCCCAAATCCCAGAAAGCTGGATTTTCCCTGAATACAAATACATATATAATACATAAGTTTGGGGTTTGGGGCATGTGCTTAAAAAAAAGGAGTGCTGCTTATATAATCCATAAAATATGGAATATTTCATTATCTGCTGTCATAACAAAGCTTTATCATTATTTGCACTTTTTTTTACAGTGTAGATTTAAATTAAATACCGTCTTCAGTGTGCCGTTGACCCTTACCTCTACTAGCAGCATCTCTCTTCTTGATACAGTGACTTAAGTCACATTAGTCATTAAAAATTTTAAATATTAATCCATCCACAGTCCCGCTCCTCTTAGACCTCAAGCATGTCTGAATGTCAGCTCTGAAACCGCAGAGCTCACATGTCCTTTGCTGATTGTTAAAACTCCACCTTCAAACACTGATTGGTTACTTGGACCAGGATTTCCCACCAGCTAATGCACAGGGTTGTGATTGATGGGGCAGCTGTAACGTGCCCCCTCACACACAATATTAACACTCAGCCACACCGCTGAACTCTGATTTCATGGGCATTAGCACCATGTACCATGGCATTCCTTTCCAGTGAGACTTAAAAACTGAATCCTCACAGTCTTACAAACATGTTTTGTCACATCCTCTGGAAGAGCACGCACCGTGGAGCCGTGAGAAAACCCCATGAGCCGACAGACCACACATCCTTACAACGGCAGCCCGAGGGAGAGCAGGCAGGCGAAGGAGGCAAGGAGCACACATGACACGATTCAGCCACAGTCTTGTTTCATTTCCCACAGAGCAGCTCCATAGGAGCAGCTAGGGGTTAATTATCCTGCTCAAGGGCACTTCTTTTTAAGTGAGAGGGGTGATCTCTTGTTCACATCCCTGCCCAGATATCCCCTGCTGAACTAGTGAGTCAGGGCTCTAGTAGCTTCAGACATTTTATAGGCTCAGTGCAATTACTGGAGTCTGGCTTTGACCTTGACTGGATGGATACACCAAATCTTTGTTTAGCAACATCTGCAGTCTGAATACAGCATTCACTCCCCTTTCGTCGCTATATTGCTCCAGATATACAGCCTATAATCAAAGATAATAGTCTTTCACATAAAATCTAGTGGGAATGTTTCATCCACAGATTTCAGCCTTATTAACGTGCAGCTTGCTAAGCAAACCTGACAGTCTTGGCAGATGGCAGTGAAGTGTCAATAAGTGATTCTGGCCACGTGCCTCAGCACAGTGCCAGTCGGGCAACACTGCAGCAGTCGGCCTCCTAAGCCTTTTAGCGATGGAAAACACTCCTGCTCTCCTGAGTCAGGCTGGGGAATAGCGATTTTCCAGAGAGCATCATATCAACAACCACAGCACAAGGGCAACAAAACAGTTGCCTGAATGGGTTAGAGTTGAGCTAGCTCAATGGGACAAATATGGCAGAGGTAGTCTGGGGACGGCTCCCTGCATAAAAAAATATATATACTGTGAAACACAGACAACTGACTTGCGTCAGTGTCACAAATGAAAACGAGAAACATTCTTTTTTTTTTCTTCTTTTTTTTAAATCATTGCAACATCTTTTAAGAGTGCAGAGTAAAGAATCATATGGGCAGTTGTAAAAATCTCTTATTTTAAAATGTAGTTAGGATGATCATTTAAGCCATAATGCCAACAAACATGATTGACAAACACACACACACACACACACACACACACACAAACACGCACACACACATACACGACCTGAAGTGATTTGTAATTATCCGTTTTTAGATTTACATGATTGTGAAAAGACAGTCAGTGTTAGCAATTTATCTCAACTTTAGCTTAGTTTAATCTTTTACTGAAGGGGCAGCATTTTTCCAAGTCTCTTCTGCATTGTGGGATAAAGAGATGCCCCATGAATGTAAATACAAAAATGCATGTAATACAACAAGATGCAAACCACTGGTAACGTTCAATCAGAAAACATCTGAAAAAGCTTCCATGTTCTGGAATCAGATTCTTCGGATTTATGAAACCAAGATTAACTTGTACCAGATGATGGGGAGGAACAGCTCATGATCCAAAGCATAAAACATCATGTGTCAAACAATGTATAGCATGTATATGGCATGTATAGTTGCCAATGGAACGGGTTCACTGGTGTTTATTGATGATATGACTGCTGACAGATGTAGCCAGATGAATTCTGAGGTATATAGGACTATACTCTCTGCTCAGTGCACACTGGGAAGTTTGCTAGTTTTGCCTTTTCAAAAGTTGATTTAATGATCAAAGTTCCAGCTTTAGAGTGAGGCACTCGGCAACGGAAAAACAGAAGACATCATCATCACCTCATTGAAAATTATTCCAAAAAGGCATTACAGTCTGCTAAAAGACACTTTGATCTGCTCCTTACCGTTTCCTCTTCACGTGTGGCATAAACAGCACGACAAAACCTCCCAACTGCTCTATAGGGACACACAATTAGGACTGGGAATTGTAGACACATATGTGGGGAGTTGTGGAGTTGAATGTTTAAGGCACATAACCTTGCAAATTCTCCTTCTCTGTGCTTTTGCTTTGTGTCTCTGTATACTGTCAGCTTTAAAATAAAGACAAATACGCCAAAACAGAAAAACAAAGCTATTGTAGATGCACTAGTTGAAAAAGAAAACAGCACTGCATCAACATTCATGGTTATTTGATATTTCCCCATCAGAAGTGCACCATGAAAGATGACAACTGCCCTCCAAGCAACATTGTCTCCTGGTCCTTACTCGACAAATGTCATGGGAAACACTAGAAGCTTGAGGCTTAGACAATTTCCACTTCACACAATAGCTGTAGTATTATTTATAGTTATTTAGACAAAATGTTTAGAGAATTTACAGTATGTGTCCTACAGAAGTCCTCAAATCCAACCCTCAGTAAAGTAAACAGCGAGTCCAACAGTGTAGACAACACAAAGCAAGTCTTAACTGCAGATTACTCCTGAACATTCGGTGATTATCCGTCAGAACTGTTATTTTCAGTCACTTGGGGGCAGCAGACAGTGGCTATGAACAACACTGACGACACATCATCTTATAAAATATCAAGGGCAACTTGTAACCATACAACTGGGGACATGGAGCAACATTATTCATGATTTGCAGCTGGATTTCTGGCCAGTATTCATACTTTTAGCTCCATGTTTGGTCTCTACCACCTCCTGAGAGAAATATCTGGCTCCTTAGCTGCTAAAAGCTCCACCAGCTTGTGTGCATCCATCTGCTGTTGACCATGTTATATTTACAGTGGCTCTGGAAGCGTCTGCTGCACCGAAGAACTGACTGAACTAAAACAATTTCTTGTATAAACATTCCCATAAAGGTGAGGTGAGCAGCAGATTCAGGTGACAATTCTCAGCAGATTCATCAGAGAAGACACCACATCACACCAATCTTTACTGCCTTTCACTGGTTACTCCTCAGTGTCAGGATTGATTTTAAGATTTCACTCCTTTTAAAACTTTGAGGCTCTGCAGTGCCCTGCTAATGTTTCCAAAATGGGGCCTGTTCTTTCACGTTCTCTCTCACACTCTTCTCCTCCGTCTTAGTCAGCAAATTCTGTGTCCTCTTCTTAAAACTCACTTTTACCTCATGGTCTTTTCTTAATTAACATATTTATATATGTTAATACATATATATTATGTTAATACATATATTATTTTAACTGTTTTCATTATTTCCACTTATTTAAATAATGGAACAAATTACAACAGCATTACAAATTTTAAAAAATAAGTTGAGGGCTCCTTGGACATGAGACCAAGATCCCATAGTGGCATCACCATCCACAGCTCTCCAACAATTTCCCCAATGGGATCAATGAAGTATTTGTTGTTATTGTGATCATTGTGGGCAATAACATGATTGCAATATAATAAATGAGTCTTTGCAACAGATCACTGACTTCCCATTTTTTGTTTTGCTGCAAGAACGATTTTGCCATTAAGGGTGTCAGGAAAATCTCATGTTGCATATTTTAAACAGAAATGTCATAGAAGAAGTAGAATACTCCATAATGTATTATGTTATCATGTTATTTTGCAATATATTAATTCATGTGTGAAGGCGTGGGGGAAAAAAATACAGAAAAGAGCAGTAAGAATTATGAAGTAAAGCATTTTGTAAGGTATAATATAAATAAAGCCGAACATTCATTTATAATATGGTAATATGTATGGTGTATTACTGTGTATGATATAGTATTATAGAACATTTTGAATGATGTTTTCTTTCTAATTAGCCACATCCTCTGCTCTGTCACTATGGTTACCTTCACAAGCCGAGGAAAAATCCTTCAGCCAACAGGCTCTGTCCTAATTCCCTCACAAATGAAGATGGCTGCTTAATAACTGGAAGGCTGGAGGAAGCTTCAATAGGATCCCCTTCCCCTGTCTAAGCCCAGTGCAGTGGTACATTTCTCCAAATTCAACACTGAGGCAAAGAGAGAAGACAATAAGCTGTGATTACTTTGGCCACTACTGACAGAAAGACATGCACAGAACAAGAGACGTAAAATGGAGCATTAATATTTGTATAAGGGAGGCTGGGAGCAATGAAGAGGAGAGAATTATGCAGCTCTCGGCTCCATTGTGTTTTTGACAATGTCAGCAGCGGCAGCAGTTGCAGACTGGTGTGTGAATCCATGTTCACCAGTATGGACAAGCTGACAATTCCCTCTGTTTAGTTTGAGGATGTGGTTTGAAACGCATGAGGAGTCATCTTGAAACGTACGCTCAATACACGCACACTTCATCCACATTTGCAGTTCCCGTGACCGCTGCAAGTGTACAGTATGTGCCCATGAAAATGTGTGGGCGCTTGCATCTAATGTAAGCACTGCTAATCTCTGATTTGTCTTTGCGGTGGGAGTATCACCCATTCTTGTGAGTGCATTTAGTGAGCTGGCAAACCAATGAAACATCAAAGGGGACCAGTGGGGGACTATTAAACACATACACACCCTCGCACACATGAGCACAGCAGTGCACTGCTGCAGGGGTTTCTATTGCATCAGAAGAGGAGGCGAGACTCCCCGACTCCCTGAAAGGAAAGAGAGCGATAACCAATCCGGTTGGAGCTGCAGACCAGCAACAAATGGGGAAACATAGGGGAAAAAAAACAGCATGTGTGTTTGTCACCAGCTAAACAGATGAAGGAAATGAACTGAGAGCTGCTGCACAACAGCAAAAATATGGAAAGACACTTATACTGCACATGATAAAATAAAATGTTTTCATCCATTATTATTATAAGGGCTGCAACTAACCATTTTTTTGATAATCAGTTAATTAAACGATTATTTTTTTGGTATATTTTTTCCTATTCCATACTATATAAAGCGCACTGGTGCACAAATGCATAAGCATTCGCTGAAAACCACAACAGTTACTAAAAAAAATAATATTTTACTTGCTTTCAGATTTAGCGTTTGACTTTGCACCGTTTTAATTAGAGCTGTTCTAAGGTAGCGCCGTCCATCACTATGGTGCGAGCGAGGTGACTGAGTCACGGCAGAACAGATCCAGTGTGACTGAAGTTAGCAAACAAACATTTGACACAACAGCACTTAATTAAACTATACCACTTTCACATGATGAGGATATGCAGTTTCTGCTTATTGTGCTGGTTCGACTTCATCTGTGACACCAGTGCGGTTTTTTTTTTTGTTTTCTTTCGCATCACGATGCCGTCACAATCCCCCGTAACATGAGCAGCCCACCTAATTATTAACCGCAATCGTTGAGAACAAATTTCATTATCGATTATCATCAATTAGTTGTTGCAGCCCTAATTATTATACTACTGCTTCTGGAATCAGCACTACTGCATGTGTACAACACTACCCCGTCTGTTCCTCAGTCCTACAGCTACTAAAACAAATATTTAAAGAGCTGAAAACAACAAAGCTTTATAGTGATTAAAGCTGAAATTCATCTCTACTGTGTTTTTAAGAGATTTTTAATCTCCCACCTTTAGAGCGAGCAACGCTGAAGCTGAATGTTGTTTCTTTCTGTTACTCATAAATACAAGGAAACTAAAGTAAATGGATAAACTGATGGATTAACTGAAAACAAATAACATCTATATACTCTATGAGCTTTACTTTAGGTCTTACAACTGCAACTGTCTGGTTCAGTTTTGCTAGTAAATCCACTCAAAAACTTTAAACTTTTGTAAACTGATCTGACTTTAACCCTCTGAGTTCGATGGAAGCACCGGCGTATCCAAAGCGTTTAATAGTCCCGTCTAGCTCCGCTTCCAACTTGTGTCGAAAGTGTTGACTTCAAACTCTATACTTGTAGAAAATGGTGTTGACAAGCCAAGAAAAACAAGTAAAAACTAAGCAAGCAACATAGGCATATCTGGCGTATTCATTTCCCCCTAATATTTTGGTCATTTTGAAGCAGAAAGGAATCTGAATCTGCTGAGAGCAACAAGAAACAACAATTGATTTTATGTTTGTGTGTTTTTAAGGCCCAATTTGTTGCTAGAGTACATCAAAACGAAGAAATGACTATATCGTCACACAGGCAAGGTTGTGTTAAATAAAATGATACCCAACACTGGCATGGTTAACAGTTTTTTAAAGTAAAAAGAAGTCAAAAACAGGTACATGTACCCCAGAGCCCAGAGGGTTTATATCTTTAAATGTCTCGTCGGTGCCATTAGGGACTTTTAAAGAAAAGCACAAGTCTTGTTTTAATAAGTCAACATAAAACTAAAAACAGGCTTACCCAGACAGTATTTGTTAATGTATCATTTCACTGTGTTTATAGTATTTTTAAGAGATGTGTTGACTCCAAGAAAGAAATACAATATCAGCCTTATCCTATGATATTTCAGTTGTATGAACTGTAAATTATATCAGACCTTTAACAATAATTCGAAAGCAGCAGCGTCTCATTGTTCAGTTTCAGAAAATCCTTCTGCAGGTTTTATTCGCTGTATCAGCAGTAGGTACAGTAGGCAAGGAGCCTTTTAGAATATCAAGTCATGCTGTGGTTAAGATGCTGCAAGCTGCACTAAGTGCTTAGGTGAGCATTTGCACTACAGTGCAATCTTCCTCCATTGCAGTGAGGGTCAAAAAGGTTTGTTCAGTGAGGATAATGTATTCAGGTGGGAGCTAATAACAGAATATTGTTGCTATTGACATTCTTGCATTAGTTTATCACGCTCATTGGGAAACAGACATGTATGACATGTTTTTCTAGCTGAACCATAATGTTAACTTCATTATCTTGGGATTTCAAATGTACAGTTCATCCAAATTACAGAAACTGTTAATTTGTTTTTTATCTCACTGGAATTTTGCTCGGCAGTAGAAGAAAATGTTTTAGGGCTTAAATTTTCACATCTTTGCCTCTTGTCCACAAACTGTGATAATACAGATAACACAGTCTGGCAATTTCTTCAGTACAAACAAACCTCAAGCTCTCAAAAACATCTGAGCACATTAGTTGAAATCCTAAAGCAGTGATATGTACTGATACGTTTTTTTTACTGCTCACCTTTTAAACATAATCACATGAGCTCAGACGCTCATTATACCACACAAAACAACAATTGCTAGACACACACGGGTTCTTCTCAGTAATTGGTAGAATCACATCCTCTCTTAATAAATCACACTGAAGCGCTTCCTGAAAGACTGCACCCACTTCAGCAGCAGTGTCGGCGAGATTAATTAGTTCACACTCAAATTTAAATGGCCTCATTCACAAAGAGTTCTTGGCAAATTTGTGCACAATTCAACCTCAGCTTCATTGGTCAAGTCTTGAAGCACTGTGGAGTGCATAAAAACACATCCCAGTGGTGTTTGCTTGGTGGTATGGTGGTACAATGGAGGAAGTGCTATGATTGGAGGCTGCTTTGCTGCCTCTGGACCAGGACATCTTGTCAATGTAGAGGAAAAATTAATTCCCATCAATCAAGCTCAGTAGAAGCTGAGTAAATCTACTACAGAACGACTTCAAGCACATAAATTCCCCCCTTCTGATGTGGGTCAATCAGAACGCAGACCACAACCCAACAGAGATTAATCTGAGATGAAGCAGTTCTGTGAGGAAGAACGGTCCAAAGTTCTGTCTGGACGTTGAGCGGGTCTAATCCACAGCTACAGAAAGTGTTTGGTTGAGGTTATTGCTGCCAAAGGCGGTTCACCACTTATTAAAACACCATTTTCACCAACACTCCACAGGTTTAATGTGTGTGTTGAATAAAGACATGAACGAGACTCGTTTATCAGCTTGGAAATATAATTCCGTTTTTTGATATTTGTAATTTAAAATTAGTGAAAATCTGATTAGATTTCTGAGCCAATTAACACAGAAATGAATCAGAAAAGCAACAGTAACCATCAGAACACCCTTTTAACTAAAGGTACAAGCAATGTTATGTAGATTTTTATTAGGACATAGGAAAAATATAAGACTAGGAGTTTTGAAGGAGTCCAGTTTGATTAATCTGGTCTAAATATGCCTGATGGGAATTTCTCTGACTTTGTCCACACACTGAGCATCATATTGCTCAGTTTGGAAACTTGAAACCAGCTGAGAGGGCTACAGCCATAGCTACAAACTAATAAGGGAGAGCATGAAGCGTGCGTTGACTGATGGCCACTAATGGCTCCACTTTTTCAAATTAACTTGTGCATTTCACATTTCAACACTATTTACATCCCAGCCCTGCCAGTGAGCTCGGTAAAATGTGACTCCGGCTAAAATGAGGTTTCGTTTTCATGGCGGCGTCAGTGTGGGCACACTTTCAGACATATCCAAATGATAAAAAAAATCCTGGAGGCGAACCATGTGTTTGTAACAGCGGGGGTTTAACTTTGGCTCATGTTTTTTGCTTCATGATTAATCATCTCATCTCCGATATTTTCTGTCACTGGCTAAAGTGTGTAATACAGTACAGCTTACACTAATATTTCCCTAAGAAGTAAGAGGGCATAAATAATCTTCACCACTGACACACACACATACGCACAGCACTTTCACAGCTGTCTCCATTACTACAGCCGCAGCTGCAGAGAAGCTTTACTTCGGCTAATCAAATAACCGAGGTGTAACAGCCCTGAGGGCTACAATCATTTGAACTTGCAAGTGAGGCAAGGTTAAGTGCAACTTTACACTTTAGCTGCATGATGTGCTGCACAGCAAGCACATGTGTCATTCAGGGGCACAGAGTAAGTGGGTCACTTAAACTATCACAGTCCATCCACTAACTGTAGAGGCATTTAACTCAACCACATGGTTATGCTGTAGGATCCTGTAGAATCACAAACTAATCAGGATCCACACTGTAGGTACTAGGGGTGTGCGAAACTGGACAAAAATTATTTAAAAATTTATATTTTTTACAATAATGTGTAGATGATATTTTAAAATCTAAAAACTGCGTTTATAAAAGTCCTACATAGTTTTTCGTCAGTCTTACTAACAGGTTATTAATTGCTGCCTAGAGACAAGGTGGTGGAACTGTTGGTGTTTCTTCTTATTTTTACGCATCCCTCTGTCTTTTCTAGAATTAGAAGCATGAAGACACAAGAAAGGGGAAGCAACTAGCTGTTTAGAGGTTGTTTTTATATACACAGTGGTATAAGAGGTCTGGTTTTGCCAAAACCACCTGCATACAATGATACTCCTACATGCAGGAAAACCACCAAAAAGAGGAAGTTGTTGTCCTATACCGTTTAAAAAGCTGCTTGCAATCTGTTTGAGGCTGTTCCTTTCTGCAGAAATAAACATACAAAGACATCTCTGTTTAAGTTTATTTTTCAGCTCTTCACTGATCTTGTCAGATTTTTGACTGTGTTAAAGAAATCACCGATCCTCAATTATTTGGTATCTAGCTGTGTTTTACATACAGGCTAGAGAAGCAGGAGAAAAACCCTGGTGTTTCTCCTACTGAAAGTCTGAGGAGGTGGTCGTTAGATTAATAAAAGCACCTGATTAGTGGATTGAATGTTTTCAGAAGCAGCTTCTGTCAAAAATAGACATTTCTGTTCAGGGGAAACACAACCACTGTATACAGCGAAAGTGATCAACTCCACATCAGAAACAGAATAAGTCGAAACCACATCAGGTGGAAAGGTATCAAATCTGTAGGTTGTAAGGTAGGTGTACTCTGCTTTGTCTCCTGGTGTTTGTTCGCTCATTTTTAACTTCGGGCATGTTGCTTTAGCCACAAGTGACTATGACACTGCATGAAATCAATGTCCCTATGCAACTTTGTGACAGAACGTCACTATGTTTATTTTTTTTTCTTTTGGGGGAGTGACATACTCGATAATGTCAACTGGCACGTCGTTCGATATTTAAGAGACATTTTTAAGTGTGAAGCGAAGCTGAGAGATGATGTAAAACCCAACAGACCAACTGTAATGTCTCCATTTTAAAAAGCAAAGCTCAAAGACAAAGCTCAAACTGGCCTTTTTCTGATAATTAGCTACTACTTGAATTCCTGAAAGCATCTCAGCTCTATGATCGTGATAACACATTACGTACATGTGGAATGATTAAGTTATAAGTAGCTGTTTTTAGTTGCCTGATTCAACTGTAACGAAGCACAGCCCAAAGAAACACCACAGAAAGCAGTAAAAGACTGTTGAACACACAAGTGTGCGCCAACGTGTGACAAATCCTAAATGCAATGATGAAGAGGCATGCAAAGACACAGTGGAAGGTTATCCTATTAGAGACGAATACACACAGAGGCACAGATTTACAGTGAAAACACAAACAATATTGGCACTGACCTTGAAGCTCCAGTAGTTTGGTTGTTGCTGGGGGGACAGAAAAGAGACAGGGGAGGGAATAAGAGAGAAAGGGATCAAGCGTGAGACACTTTCTCATGTGTTAAGCTGTGAAACGCAACACAAAAGATCAAGAATGTTTCTGAACGAAACTGTGTCTTAAAAGTTGTGATAATTTTTATGCAGCGGGTGCAAAATGCTTCAATATGCCTCCACTGCTTCGCTTAGAATGACCACAAACTGAAGTAAAGATGCTGCTTAAGCAAACAAACCTTTCTGTACATCAGATTTGATGAGAAAATGATGCGCTAATTATGATGATGATGGATTAACTTGCACTGTCCTTCACTGCCACCATAATAGGACTTTAATTGCTTGTAATTGCTTCTCAGCAATTAATCAAATGTTTACAGTGACTTCACACACACACACGCATTAATGATGTAGGCCCAGGCAGCTCCAGAACGCAGCCACACATTCTCCCTAGATGCCGAGTTGTCTGGCATGAACCCAGGAGCGGGATTAAAGCAACGCACAGACACTGGATTAGGAAGATGCTGTTTGAACTTCATCGTGGGAAGAAGTCAACTTTAAGGTCAACATACTTCTGATTCAAGATAAAAGCTGTGAGCCTGCACCGGTGACATTCAGTAATACCTGCCAACATCCTCTAATGATCATATACAAAAGTAAAGATGTTGTATCAATAAATACAGAACATATTTCTGTACTTTTGTTCTGGGGCAGTTTCTCCAGTCTGTCTGTCTATCTACCACACCTGAACACAAACTGTGGTCTAAAATAAAGTATTCCTGCTTGGGTTTCACCACTGATGACCAGCTAAGCTTTTCTGATCACATCTCCTACACCCTCTACAATATCAGAAAGATCAGACCATAACTTTTGGAATAAGTGACCCAACTCCCAACATGTGCAATCAAGCCTCTACAGATGATCCAGCTGTCACTCCATTGCTCATCTTTGCATCCGATTCAGAGCTTTGACACTGAGTAAGCAAATCGACTGCACCTTCCTACCTCAACATCCAGGTCTACAATCCCTCTCCGGCACCGAACTGCAAAAGATCATATGGAAAGCTCTTCAGTTCAATTGTGGTGGAATGAGCTACTAAAGTCTGCACACTCAGCAAGCTCACTGACAAAAAACTGTTAAACTCCTTGTGTTCCTAAAGTTAAAAAAAATATATATATTTTTTTGCAATTTGTGCGAAATTTTTAAATGTAAACTCCTATACAAGGAAAACCAACCACTGTATCTGTGTATCCAGACAGAATGTAATTTTAATAACTGCATACAAAGTCAATGGAAAAATTAAATTACATGCAAATCAAGGGCAAAGACGCGCCTGCGTGGACTGAATCTCAACTTAAGCTAAAAGGAAGAAGTGCTCACGACTGACTCAAGGCTTCATGAATATGTTTCGTAAGCATACAGAGGCGAGAGGGCAGAGTGGAGGGAAGCAACAGAGAGAAATGGGGTCACACTGATGTTTACATCCACAACAAAAATAACTATCAGTCCATGAAAGAGCACCTTAACCGGGTCATATCATGCTTGAAGTTGGGTGTCCATGTTATCCAAAGCTTGTGGTTTCTGTCTGGACAATTAGCTTTGTTCGTTCGAGTTGGTTGACATTAAGCAGTTTAGAAATCCAACCCTCGCCATCCATTTTGGGTTCATTTTCCCAGTAAGTTTGCTGTCCCACCCATCGTCACAGCTCGAAAAGTATTTTTTCCACCGTGAAGGAAAATTAACCTAGAACAATGTTTTTATCAGCATTTTACAGAAGACTTTTCAGCTCGGTTGTTGCTGAAGGACGGTGCTGTTCTAACTGGGCATAGTTCGGCCCACAGGAAGACATCCACAAATTGGCCAATCAGAGCAGAGTGGGATGGCCAGAGGAGCTGTTGTAAAGCATCATAACATGTATCTGAACTTTCTGAAACTGAAGATTATTTGTAATCTTGTATTAATGGTGGAGAGTAAATATACACTATAAATTAAAAGCTTTCATACTGATGCTTCATGGCACTCAAGATCATTTCACTTTGTCCTTAGTGAAAGGAATTTTTTGTAAAGCCTGAATAAGCAACACCATTTCCTAAACAATTTGCTCTCACCTTGGACTGATGAATGTCAAATGTGTATAATCGGAGAACAGATCTAAACACAAGTTCTCTTCATTCATCGTCTCACTATACGTTTTTTAAAAGTCTAGTGAGGAAATAGGAGAAGGTATAAGAGAAAGAATGGAAGGAGGAACCTTATGCAGCCTTTGCAAGGCTACCTACCTGGAGGTGGCCGTCTCCTGGGGTTGTTGGTTCACTCATTGGTTTAATCACAAGCGAATCGTGGCACTGCAATGTGCAATGGCGTGACAGCCACTTTACAGGGAAAATTTTAACTCCGAGGTGTCTGAGGAAACCTTTGTTTGATATATAAACAAACTTCTACTCGCTCTGGCCACAGCATTATCAACTTCCACTACTTCCGACATTTTCACCGAGGACTGTTTAATATTTGCAAGCTTTTCACTCTGTGACTCATTTGCTCTGTTGAGAGCACACAAGCTTATCAACTCTAAATATTACTGTCACAACAGCAGTGTTCAGCCCTTGTGCAGTGTGCAGATTTGACAGTGCATAAATTTAGGACTTCAACGTGTGGGTAACTCTATATTGCCTTCAAATCCAGACCTCAGGTGTGTTCATGTCTTTTGAAAATATGAATTCCCTCCATAATTAAACTAAGGTGCAGAAGAAACTCAATTTAGGTTTGAGCGGTTGTGAGTATTTTCTCGGCTCACTCCTGGAGTCTCAGCTTTTTGTTAAACCTCCCTCAGTGGATATTGAATATGAAAGGAAACAGGCTAGAAGACACAGACTTTAGGAAAGAAAGACATCGACAGGCCTGTGGGCTGCTTTGACCCAGATTTCAGAGCTCTGTGTGGCTTCTAGGCCTGTGTCCAAGCCCGATCACCAAAACGGCACCATCATAACCTGATCTGATTCCACTGAGCTGCAGTCTGCTTCAGCTGCACTGCGACCAAACTGAACACTAAAGCTTCTGTTTTACAATTTTTACAACATGAAACAACCAGATTTCGCAGCACATGTTATAAATGTTTGTTTTTCTTGTGCTTAAATTACTCCTTAGCAGAAAATGTCTTGGCACAAAGAAATTAGAGGTTGACCGATATATCGTAGCGGCCAATATTTGGCATTTTCTTAAATAACGGCATCGGCCCATAAGTCTTTGAGCATGTTGACAAGACATTGTCAAGTTTCCTGGGGTTACAGACTCCACATGGCTGATTTACTTAGCATACCATGCCGAACATGATTAAATGCCATTTTCTTTTTAGCCGACATATATAACACAAGTCCAAAAACATTATAAACTGAATAATTAGCCAAACAAAGGTTAACATAACTGGTTTACATAACACTTTCAATCACCAGTAAGGTCCCTGCCCTTAGCTACATCGACGAAGCATCCCCTTCTGGGTTTTTTTTTGGCATACGTTTCAGCAATACGTTTAAGGTTTTAATAAACATTCATGCAAAAATGTTCATTTAGTTTCACAAAGTTTCTGCACGTGTCTCATTTACTGTAATTACATGCATCACACCGGCCAGATTGATTTCTCAATATCGGCATCAGACAAAAATAAAAAAATTCAAATATCGGTAAACCGCTAAAAGAAATGAATCAGTATCGTCTTGAAATCACATGTTTATGGAAACCCACTTACACTACAAGAAAAATAAATATAGAAGTCATGAAGAAAATAATAAAGAAACAAGATAATTTGAGTACAACTTCCTAAGTACATGAAAGACAAAAACAACAAAACCTCTTTCTCCTCTCAGTCTCACAGACATACAACACTTCTTCCTGTGAACCCCTCCAGTCTTCACCACTTCATCATTTTCCACTTGCATTCATTTACTGCCTGTTAACTTTTTGCCTTTTTCCTGAAAACCAGTAACACTGTGTGTCAAGAGTAACTCTTAAAAATACACAGTGAACAAACTACAACAAGCTACATCTGGCATCAGGTTTTAAACTCTGACGCACTTCAGGAGCTGAAACAGGCCTAGATATCATTACCTTCACAGGTGCTTGTCAGAATGATGACAGAAACTAAATAGCTGGTAATCACCCACTGTTATAATCCCTAACATGCATTTTATCATTCACACATTTAACGACCAACTTGCTGCGTTTATTCAGCTTAAACTGGAAATCAAAACTCTGCTGTCAAGCCACTCCACCGGTAATTTAACGCACCAACAAGCCGGTGTTTTTTTTTTGGAACATAAAACCTGTCTCATCTTACACAAACAGGCCCCCTATGCACCGTGACTCAGTGATTACTGCCTGCAATATTTCTCAATCACTTGAGCCGAAATCCCCAAGCGCACATATGCACCGAGGCAGACGGGGGTTTAGAGAGATGAGGGGAGAGAGAGAGAGAAGATAGAGAAACAGCAAGAGAGGGATGAGCACAGAGACATGCATGCCTGACCTGCCTGCCAAGTAGCCATCTTTGTACCCACCCTCTCCCCCTCTTCACTCACTGTGCTTCCTCTTCAGCCCAAACACATGTGAACTCTCCCTCATACACCAATACACGCTCAGCCCCGTCTTTCAGTTTATTCTCACTTGCACAAGCTTCCAAACGTGCGTTCACGCTTGAACACACTGCACCAGCACACACACCTGGGCGACACCTGCCTGCTCGGGAAAACATAAACCCTCCACTAACACACACACACGTTACATACATAAGAGGCGAGGATGAGTTCTACCTATCGACGTGTAATACGCAAACAAAAGCACCCGTGTATGTTAAGATGATGCACGCACACACACACTCCTGCACTTTACACCGCTCAATCATTCATGCAGCAGCTGAAGCGTCACAGTAATGGCAGCAGCACAGAGGAACGCCGAAATGTCTCAGCTGAGGATGCAAGGACGTGGTTAGAGAGGGTTACCGTGGCTACTTAATGAGCATGTCGGCCGCCTGGTGCATCCTCCCGCTCCACACGCCTCCCTCTTCCTCCTCCCCCCTCTCCATGTTTTTTTCCCCACTGCGGCTATGTCTTTCCCGTGCCCTGAGGATCCGCCAGAGTCCCCACTTCGTTGGTACCCCCGTAGTAGCGCCTAAGAGGCAGTAAGCATCTCTTCCTGCCCCTCCTCCTCCTCCTCCTCCTGTCCTCTCTCACTCCTGTTCCCTGGTTCGCTCTCTCTTGCTCCTCATCCCCTGACAAATGACATATAAAAAAACGAAAGAAAAAAACACAGTCCCTCCTTCCTTCACCGTCTCCCTGTCACTCCTTCTCTCTCCTGCTGCTGTTGCCTCTCACTCAGAACAGCGTGTGCCTCTTTCCAAAGCCCAGGCATTGCCAACCATACGATATCACTCAGCTGCCATATATGGGAAACCGTGGGTTGCCATGACGACAGCAGACTCCACCTGTTTCTCCATCTCATCGTCTCAGTGCACCTTTTCCTCATCAGGAGACAGACGGTGTGGTGTAGGTAAATAGACGGCACATGGAGCAGTATGAGGAGTTACAGAGAGAGGAACAGGAAGGAAGACGGAGTTTGACATTTGGGGAAATGGGAACATTTACTTCTCTTAGCAATTACATGAGAAGATCAGTTTGTTATATGTCTGTGTGTAAATGATGCGACTGGAGCCAGAGGAAAGTAAAACTGCACCAGCCAAAACCTCTAAAGCTGATTATATAAAATGCCCTGACACAAAGACGTAAAATCATCATTTTAGTCGGAAGCACATTTGTAGGAAATGGTTATAAAGTCAAGACTCTGCTCTCAGAGCAAATAAACCGACAGTTATTTAGGTAATAAATGAATTGCAGTTTGGTGTTAGTGCCATATGGTTCTTACTTCATTCCATTTTTTTAGTTTTGTGCGATTTTCTATATAGAACTAGAATAAGTCTGTGTTCACGCGGCAGGCAAAAGTATCTCAAATCACAAAATGACTTGAAATCCAAATCAGACATGGGCCAACTTTCATATGTGGTACTAAATCAGATACACATCTGATGTTTTTCAATGCGACTTGTCTTGTGGAGAGACGCTGGCAGACCTCATCCTTTTTTTGTAATGTATGTTTTTGGCAGCGAGTTGAGTTGCAGCCTACATGCATGTCTGACCAGACTCAAAATCTAATAATTTCATCCAATGAGTCCAAGTCCATGTTTGTGCCAGATGTAATAAAATTTCCTTGAGGTGCTGTAATATTACATTCGTGAGCGAGGATGGGAGGAAAACCTAGACCAGCCACAGCTGGAAGGATTCGGTTTTAATAATCAGGAAAATTCCAAGCTTTGGTGGTGGAGATCGGATTTGGCAAAGCAAATATTTTGTTTTTTAACTAACATCCATCCATTTTCTGAACAGCTTGGTCCCCGTAAGGGTCGCGGGCGTGCTGGAGCCTATCCCAGCTGTCATACGGGCGAGATTTTTGTGAAACAGATTCATGGTTTTATTTTTTTTAAGTGTACACATCAGGAGGCAGCCACAGCACAATAAGACTAAGCTAATAAGCTGTAGTCAAGTCCACCTCTGCTGAGTCCAAGTCCAGGCTAGTTGAGTTCAAATCAAATCTGAGTCCACAAGATAAATCCAACATAAGAGATATTCAGGGTAAGGAAAAAAACAAATAAAAAATCACAACCACACTATGATATTAACGATGCAGATGTCACCTCCCTGAGCCACATCCAGAAAATGGATACAGTCGACTTTACAGATATAACATCTCTTATTTATTTTATAATAAATAATTCACATATTACTCTTTGGGGAAATTGTTCTGGACATTTAAGGCATTAAGAGTTTAGGGTTTTAGGAACAAGTGTGTTTTAACTGAAAATGAATTTATTGCGGCAGGTACCTGTACAGAGAGGTTCAAAATCAGCTTGACGTCAGACAAAATGATGCAGAGAAACAAAATGGCAGCACACAGTAACAATGATGCCACCACTGTGTCTGTGCAAAGACCAAAACCTGTGCATGCCGAGCAGAGCCAAGTCCCGAGCAGAAAAACGGATCCGACCTTCAACTGAACTGACAAATTATGTTTACATGTGCAGATAAACAAAACGAGATTCGATGTGATAATTAGTGAAGTTCAGGGGAAAAAAGAAACGCAGCAAACAGAGATATTTCCCCAGGTACTGAGCTGCTGCTTTAAGCTACCCAGAGAAAAGCTGTTCTGTTTTGACCATCTGTCACAGGTGACAAGCGAGAGCATGTGATGATTGATGGCAGAATGAAAGGGAGAATATGAAGCGAAGAGAGGAAGAAGGTTTGATGGAGCGGAGAGCTTAATATTTCACATTCTGACATTTTCTCACCGTTTCACTTGAAGCCATTTCACCACATACTATTTCCAACTCTGAGATAATAGCCACACAAAAAGGGCTCATTACTGAAGCAGCAAGCCGCTCATGAAAATACCTCCACTGAGTGTGTGAGTGTGTGTGTGTGTGTGTGTGTGTGTGTGTGTGTGTAGGATCTCCCAGAGGCATCTCGCCACACATGCATGTATGTGGGTTTCCCAGCCCACCCGTGTGTTTTTATCTCCCAGGAAAATCTGAAAGCACTCAGAGAGCTCAACCCCCTAAAGGTGCACTCTCCTCCAGATTAGTTACTGTGC
>OMLM01000177.1:110080-183397 GCA_900302695.1 Helostoma temminkii | reverse complement strand
ACTACCAGGGAATGCCCACTCTCTCACTTTGATTACCTGGAGAATTGTGTTGTGGGTCTGGGTGTTCACACCCAGTCTCACAAGGACATTACAAAGACTTTGTAGTAGGGGGCTGGCAAAAAAAAAGTCTGTAATGCCCGTGCCGGTTGATGTTTGCGTTCACACATACACCTCATCCAGGTAAAGTCCAGATTCCAGTGAATGTGTGAAAGCAGCTTTAGTCCCTCGGCTCTATTCTGACACACACATAGCTTTCCTCAAAAATTCCAACTATGCACCAGTCATAGTTTTGCATGTCATGCTCTGTTTTTCACCTTTTTTTAAACCAAAAAAAAATTACTGTGCTGCATAGAAAAATTATTTTAAAGTAAGTCATGAGCCGTTGCCAAATTCTATATTATATATTGATAGGTCCATACTCACTACTAGGCTGACCTTCTTAACTTCTCTGGTGGCATGTTCAGCAGTTCTGTTCGAGGCCTCGGTCTGAAGAGCTCTTTTATTGTGGGAAGAGCAGTTTAGGTTCCCTGCTTTGGTCTGGCCTTGGTGGACAGCAGCTTTGGGAATAGTAAAGCTAGCTGAAATTCTCTTCTCCTTGGGTGGCCTAGTTGATGATGATGATGAGGTCTCTGATGAGAAGCGAGGTCGAGTCTTGATGACTGGAGGCTTGTTTTGACCTAAAGCTGAGCCTGACCTGACCTCAATTTTATCTGACATGGCCTTCTTTAGAGTTTGCTTGGGATCTGTTTGGCCATCAGGGGATTTTTCTAAGGATGAGAAGCAGAAGGTCTGGTTGCCAGCATGTTGTGCTGAAGCATCCACTACTTGGCTTGAGGCAATTTGCTCTGCTTCACAGCTAGTTTTACTGCATGGGATTGAAGAACTATGTTTATTATCATCATTATCTATTTTTGAAGTTGGATGGTTGTCTGGTGGGGATGCTCCACTATTGTCCTGTTCGTCAACAGCAGTATGTTCACTTGACTGTATTGCTGCCATGTCTAAGTAGGCAACATCTGTATTAACTTGTCTCTGGACAACATTGATTATTTTAGTGATGGCAGAGACAACTGTAGGTCTGCTCCTAACTTTGGTAGGACTTCTCCTGACAGTTGCTCCTTTATTCGCTTCAGTGCGTTTGTTTACACCAATTTGTGACGGTTTGAGATGTGAAGATTTCGTATTGCTGGAGTCTGATTTAAGAACCCTCTTAGTTTCCATTTTCTTATCTTTGCTTGCTGAATGTGGCAGTTCTACAACCAAACCTCCTTTAGGAGTCACAGAGGCTGCTGGCTGCTGTTTAACTGGGTTAGGTCCTGGACAGCTCATGTTTCCAGTGCAGGGAGACTCTGAAAAGGAGGGGAGGCTGGGTACCTTGTTTCCTATGTTTTGTACTGGGGTGGAAGTATGAATATCTTTAGCAGTGTCTTGCATAGCTGACAGTGTAGACACAAAAGTCTTGCCTTGTTCTGGTGTAATTACTCCAGGGAAGTGGTGCAACAGATCTGCTTCACTTGCAAATTTTGTGTCTTTTTCATTATCTTCAGAAGAGGTTTCACAAACAAAGGTCATTAAAAGACCCCCTTCATTTTCATTTGGCAGAGTTAGAAGAGAGTTGGATGTTGCCATATCATTTTCTTCAGTGAGGAAGTCCCAGTTGTCTGTCTTAATGAAAGTCCTACCAAAACCTGGATCACCTAGACTTTCCTCCACAATTCTTTCTGGTGATTTTCCACAGACATCTGGTAGAGTGGTTGATAGGAGGTTAGACGCAACGGGCACAGTTGGAAGACCTACAGCCGGAGAGATTGATGAGTCATCTAGGGAAGACACTACTGAGAGTGACTGGTCCTCCAGACAAAAACTGTTGCTTCTTATAACCATATCCACAGAGCTCAGTGAGTAACTGCTATTCTCAGACAATCCTCTTTGGGAGGTCTCACATAAACTCAGCTGGCTCTCCCTCCCAGCAGAGTCTGGAGATGTCACTAAGCTGTTGCTTCCATCATGTGTGTTCTTAAGAAACATGTGGTACTTTTCCAACCCCGTCTCTTGATTGTGTATCGGAGTCAAATTTTCATTCCAAATATTTAAACAGTCATTAACCGGTGTGGCAATAAAAGTTTGGTTCAGGTTCATGCTTACACCTGAGAACACATCGCCCTGTGGTAAGGTGGTGTTGTAGGCGTTATCCACAGGTGAACCTTCAGTGACACAGTACTCCTGCATGTTGATATCAGGGGAGGTATTGGCTTCTCTGTCACTCAACTTAGAAAAACTACTGCTGGAGTCAGGAGATGGGGACATCGATGGGTCGCTGTATTGACTCTCAGGAGATGGCCCCGGCTGTAGGCCTCTGTGGTGCAGAGGGACTATTATATCAATTTGATCAGTAGATATGTTAAATGTCTTATTAGACATTTTAGAGTTTTGCTGGGATTTTGCCTGCTTCTGTGGTCGTATATAACCTACATTTACTAGGCAGGACCGTAATCAATCAAATGTGATGATCTGTCGTGAATATCTGTGAAGAAAAAGAAAAAGATCAAATTTTTGCATTTCATATAGTGACACAATCTTTATAATTTCAAACAGGGGGACATCTCAAATTGAGCAAATATGTTTATGCCCAAAAGTTTTGCCCTGGGCCACAGAAATGCTCGAGTTTCCCAGGTAAGACATTGCAGCTACTGACCTGTATCCGCCTGTAACTGAAACGGGAAACAAATTATTTATGACTTAATATAATGAAAAATGCAAATGCCAGGTAAAGATTATGCCTAGAGAATACTGCAGTTCATGTCTGTTGGAAATATCTTCTAACTGCATTATGTAGAAAATGCTATTCATTGGGATTGTTGACCTTAGTATCTGTATGTTTTACCAGACAAGTCAGCTACAGTATAGCAATCATAGTTTCATGAAAGTTTAAATGTGACAACGAACCAGTAGTTGTGTTTCTACTCTAAAAAGAGACAGCACAGGTTTGGTGTGAGAAGTACATTACTAGTGCTATACTTATTTAAGCCAGCTGCATGACTAAGATAAACAGTCATGATAAAAAAAAAAAAAAAATCATTGCTGTATATACCATTCTTGGTATGCTGTACAAACATCTTAGTGAATTTAAAACAATTTAGCAGTACCCCAGGAGAGTTGTAGCAAAGACCAGATCTTGTACTATTTCACAGCATATAAAAAAACAAAAAAACAAAACCCACACAATCATTCAATCATGGGAGAGATGATTCAGAGAGTTTGGTATATGCATCATGCCAACATCATGCTCCCTTTCGGCTTGTCTGTGTGCTTCAATGATAAGATGCAAGTTTCTTTTGTAGGAGCATCAAAATGTAAACCAATAACAAAATAAGCTTAATAGCTTGCACACATCAGTGTTATTTAGGAATATGTTCAATACGTAAGGCTGTATTTATTAGCTCAGCCTATAACGAGCACAACCATAACATAAATGAAATCGAGCCCTCCTGAGTAATACTCTGACAAATAAATTTGTCATATCGCTTATCAGATATTTCTATTTACATCCATCTGACTGTCAACATACTGTTCATGAAAGTTATATCAAAGCAGCCCTTTTTTCAAATATGATAACAATCCACCTTGGATGAATAATATGTTTGTTTAGCAGGCAGAGAAATGCACACCTTTGTTTACAATAAAATCTTTACAATTACATATGCTGCCTGGGCATACTGCTGTACACACTAAACGTTGGCAAGTACAGCCCCTCCAAGGCCACTGTAGTATGTTCCCAATCATAAGAGCAGTGATTTTACTAGTTGAAGTGTGACTGCACATGGCCTTTTACACAATGTACAACTGCACCTAACAGAAAACATGACCTGACAATGTTTATGGAAAAACAAAAATCACATGATTCCACTTACAGGAGAATGAGTTGATAAATAGAAGGAAACACTACCAGAAAAATGGAAAAGAATTAACCTTGCAGTAAAATAAAATCTAACTGGATGAATTATAGTGTGACCAAACTTTTAATACCTCAACTCTTGTCCTCTCCATTCAATGATGCATTGCGGAAAAAAAGGTTCCACAGTCAGCTGTGTTGATCGATGCATTGCGTAAGACATCACTCATTTTCTGCAGGTTCACCCGACTCATATTACTCTGAGACAATCCCATTACTACTTTCCTTTTAAAGCACCAAATCCAGCCAAGTGGGCAGGCAGTGGTCAGTGCAAGTCTTCTTCAGCCAGCCCTCATCCCATCACTCCTTCCTCATTAGATTCTTCATCTTCCTTTCCTTCATAAGATAATGTCACCAGTACAGAAGGCCAACAGCAGCAATAGACCGGCACTTTCTCTAACCATTGCTTGTGTCCGACAACATCAGTAACTAGACTGGTTCCCAGCACATGTATGTCGAGGTTCTGCCAGGGTCAGCACTCAGTGTAGAGTTCCACTCCCAAGTTTACAGAGGGAGCAAGTGAGGAAGATAGCAAACATGTTACCTTATCCATGCTGAGCCCAGTGCAGGGGGAGTGGCCATGGCCTGCCAGGCTGAGTTGGCATTCACTGTTGCTAAGCAGCCAAAGTCCCTCTTGTATGAGAGAATGGATCAGGCGGTTTTTAGTAAAGATTAAGTGAAAAGGGGGGCCTAGGTGCAGGGTAATGTTGCACAATGACACTGTATAATGCGACCACAATTTGCATAGGAAATCCAAAATGACAACATTACAGTAAAGCTTAAAATTTCTCCAAAGTCCTGCTGTTGCACACGAGCAGCTCGACACTTGATCCTGACACTACAGCAGGGCCATGACACCAGAGCCTAGGACTTATGCTATTGCTGCTTAAGCTATATAAAGGTCCTTGACCCTGGGAAGTGCAGTCTAATCTTGGCTAGACACGATGTAAATGATGTAAATCAACACAAATTTGACTTTTCTCTTCAGTACTACAAAATAAGCTTATATAAAAACTGTGAATTTGGTACATTCATACAAATTAAGTATTACAAAACTACCTCTGTTCACTAAGATTACAGATGTAATTTTCTTAGAATTAAGCTAATCCATTCAAGACTCAACTAAGAATGATATACACATGTGTGCGCGCACACACACACACACACACGCACACACACACACACACACACACACACACACACACCTCCAAAAAAGCTGACCTTCGACACCTTACACTCCCTGTGTGGTCTACTTCCCCGCCAAACAATAAAATTGGGCTCTTCTGTAATTGTCTGAGATTAATTATCAACAAATGCAGATAGTTTCATACGGGGTAACACAAAGTCCCTCTGTTTATCTTTAGACATGAATTACAATGTGAAGGCATAGTCAGAGACGTAGAACACTGCTTCCCTATTTCTGAAGACCCTCAGGCATCATGCAGACAGCCTTGCATGGCCTTTCTTTAAATTTGCATGGGTGACTGTAAATATCACACATTATACAGTGAGTAGTTATGAGTAACAGCAAAAAGCCTGAACAAAAAGCTGCCCCACACTATAGCAGGTCAATTGGGGGGTATTCCAGCCAGCATACCACAAGGACAAGACTTTACTCTGTAAAGCACAGAACAATAAAAGCAACACAAGTGAGCCTGTGTGAAAGAATAGTGTGGCACAGCATCCAAATCGGTTTAGTCTAGCAAGACAAAATGGGAAAGGCTTTCAAGACAAAGCTGTTGGTCTGTGCCATCTAGTAAAAAACTAAGGTATGTCAGCTTTTTGTCTGATGTATAAACATTACTGAAGCATTTCTGAGGTGGACAATGTTAAAACCTGAAAAACTCCATTAGCTGAGCAACTCATCTTATTAAACTCATCCACTGTGGCAGCTGTGACAAGTGAAATGGACCTTGTGTTAAGGATTCTTTACAAGCAATGGTTTCCAAAATCATAAATTCAGCTTCAAGCTTGACATAAAGTATTATAGTATAGTAGCATAATTCACTAGCAATAGTCTAAAAATAAATAAAACAGTCCACAGTGACATAATCACTAGGTTTACCTTTAAAGGCATAACAAGCATTAAGCAATTCTTGTTGAGTGTTTTGTACTACCTCATCCTTCCAAGGGCTCGTCTGCCATGAGGTCATTGGTACAACTTTTCCTGAACAAAACAGGCTCCTTGCAAATGATTGACAGATAATCTCACTGTGAGGTCTTCTTCAGCCGGTCAGATCTATAATTAGATCAGGAGTAAACATAGGATGCATCGACAAATAGTAAAGAAAATTATCTTTCAAGTCCATAAATGGTTTACAACACGGCAGACTAACACAAAAAATAACATTAGCTAGAGATAAACTTTAATATCAAATGGCATTAGGTTTAAATGCCAAAGTATTCGCCAACATGAATGGTTTTCAATATAGCGTTAGCAACAAACACACTACAGTAGTTCTACAAATTAATAAAAAAACAAAACAAAACACCACCATCATTTGACGAAAAAACTGAAAATAACAACTCACTAATAGTGAATTTACACTACCTTGTGTTAGCTGAACTTAGTTAACTGTTAGCATTAGCTATCAATCAAACAATAACAACTAACGTTGAGGCTTTGCTAACTCAAATATAACGTTAGCTACAACTAAAACATGGACGTCATGAGGAAGAGCATGTGTAGACGGTCTTACCATCTGCCTCACTACTAAAACATTAATTAACTTTGATATTAAAGTCATGAAAGGCACCTAACATCTAATTTGACACTGAAAAATCAACACTCCACCTGTCACAGAAGGTGGAAACAATGGCGGGAGAACCACTGTGGAGTCCTGATGAACTAATTACCTTCACCTGGTCCTTCCGGGTTTTAAGACGAACGTTACCCCGAACAACCGATTTCACACGGTCGCCAGCCACTGAAACAGCCTGCTCACAGCGGGGTTCAGCTCCTATTGTCTCCTAGAAGTGATGAACAAGTGTTGTTGCTTGAACTTTGACATGATGTGATGAGTTGGCGTCCTCTTTGACAGCAATACACAATTTTAATCAATGATATATTTGCCACCGTCAGTTCAGCTCTCATCAGGGCTCCCAGGTTTAATGAAAGATGCGCACAGTTCTCAGGCTGGAGAGGTCAACCACTGGATACCATCGTTTTATTATTTAAAATCTTAATGTACAATAATTAAATTAATTACATGATTATAAACCATATTATGCCAGGAAACAAATTTATGTACAATGTAAAAAGTGCGTTGTGTTAACATAATAAACATATGGTCACGCTAAATATCTTCAGATTCAGAGCAAATTAAGCCGATCACCTCCACATGTGGGAGATAGTAAACTGCTTTCTAAATAAAATAAAACAAGATCAGACCTATTTTGAAATAACTTTACATCTAATGAACCAAATTTACCATATTTATTTGTATATTCACATCAGATATTTTACAACATCCATTTTAGAAGATACTGTGCTTTGTGATAAAAATGTAAATCAGAAAATCCATATACTGCATCAGCTTTGTGTTATGTGACAGGACCAGTCCTTCATAATGGAATTTTAACATACTATAAATGCTACCTTGCAGCTCTCATTTGTCTCTGCTGAAAGTAAGTAAAGGCAAGACAATAACAAATTAATATTTGCTATGTTTGTGGTTATTCTGCTATCAGTCTGAATGGATTCATTACATAGACAGGATCAAGACAGAATCACAACCTGACACATCAGGCCACCAAGTGCACTGGACAGGATGAATGTACCAGACTATGATTAGATTATTGTACCACATAGGTTTTAGGGCACATGGCTGCTGTCCATTAGTGTCGGTATGAGGTGGGACTGCCTGTCCATAAGGCAAGTCAGTGTGCACACTATTAAAGAGGGAGAGATGAAGGAGGCAGGAGGAGGAGCAGCAAGTATTTCTGAGGGATGTTGAAGTTGGATGAGCAAAGCAAGGAATGTTATGTTTCCTTTTGAGTCCATTGGCAAGCAGAGTTGAACAGGCGCTTCTCCCCCATGTCCTTTGTTTCTTTATCTCCTTCTCTTTTAGAGGGTAAGGGTTAGGGAATTATCCCTGCCCTGCTCTCATTTTTTGACACAAGTGGGCCAGTTGAGGCCTCCACAGGCAGCAGAGACGATAATGTAAAGGACCACCTGAAGAGAGAACAGAATAAATTCACTCAATGTGCAACTGTCTGATTATCGACACAACACACAGGGCATTCCTTCAGTCACTATCAAACGGGATAAGCAAGTTAAGTTTAAGTAAATCAATGTGATGAACAGCATGGTTGAGTCTCATCATACCTGAATTATTATTATTATTATTATTAGTAGTAGTAGTACTAGTAACAGTTGTACTGTATCAAGCTAATAACATATCACCGATCACTATTACTATCTGTACTCACCAGGCACACCAGCACAATGACAAGAGTCAGCTTGAGGTTCTTCATACACATGGCTCGTGCAAGGTTACGACTCGTGGTCTTAAATGTGACCGACTAGAATACCATAAAAATTAAATAACATTAATGCCAAATATAATGCATAAAAAAAATACAATGAACAGGAAAAAAAACACTGTTTTTTAAACTCACTGAATCAACCAGATTTTCTGTCTTGTCAATCAGCAACTCCAGCTTCTCTCCTCTCTGAGCTACCAAGTCTAAAAAAAGACGCAAAGCAAGCTAGCTTTAACTGGGCATATACAAACAGTTTGTTTTCTGCTCCATATCAATATAAGGTGTAGTAGGCATCACTGTATGAGGACACTGATGAGTAGATTACCTATGTTGCGGACCATTATGCCCTTCAGGTCATCCACCTGCATTTGAGACTCAGTGAGACGATCTGATCCACGTGGGTCTGAGTGATGTTTCTACACAAAATAATAAAGACAGAGAACATTAAAGGAAAAATTAAAGGATATCTAGCTGTATTTGGGTTAACTAAATAAGTTTATATTTTTCAGATTACATAAACATTGGCAGTCATGCAGTCCTCACATGGAAATGCTATAGCTTGTCAGACTCACCATCTGAGCTGCCAGTGTTGAGGAGAACTCACTGTTCATGGCGTAGGGCAGGGCTGTTTGTGCTCGCGACCCATACGTGGTCTGGAAGCGCTTCTTGACCTCACTGAGGAAACTGAATGCACGAGACCTCTCGAAGTCCTTTTAAAAATACATAATTTACATATCAAAGCCTATCAAAATTTAAATCTGTCCCATCCAGTATAATGGCAAGTACATCAAACAACACATATTTAATATAAAAGCCATTTTAAAGTATCCATAATATTTTCAGTTAGCACATTTTCCCATTCCGTAAAATAATAAAGGGAGGCATTTGAATACTTACATCATCAGTGATACACAGGTATATAATTCTGTCATGGCAGATGTAATGAAAGAGATAGCTGTAAAAAAACAAAAGAGAACGTTTCAGCACAGTCAAATTTTAATTAGCAGACTGTATGCCTTACAAGTTTTCCTAAGGAAATATTAACTAGAAGTAAGTAGTAGTAAATCTGCTATGAATCTAAATTAAATGGCAGCGGTATTCTGCTTTTGGTTTGCAGCAGCTCAATCCCAGTTGACATTGCCACAGTTTGTGCTTGCTTTCACTCCACAGCTTGCAGTGATTTTGAACTAATTTATGAACTCACTTGTGAGATTATATGACTGTATACAATGGACCTGAGAATATACTAGATAGATAAACCTGATGGCCTGGTTACTAGCAGTGTGTTTATCTGCACTGTCATAACAATATTACTCCTCACTATCTGTAGTTATCTGATTTCTAATACATCTATCTACATAAACACAATTTCTTTTCCAGGTAAACAAGCAAAACTGAACCATACGTTTAGACATACTATTACATGGGTTTCTTACATGTCAAGGTAATGATAAACATGTACATTAATGATGATGATAAAAGATATCATAGTGGACTTTGATATTATTTAAGCAACACATATCAATACCTACTGGAAATAATCAACTGCCATATCCATGTGGCTTTTAAGTTTGTTGTAGCACATGACTGAAAACAATGTCACTTGAGTCTGTACAGGGCTAACTGGTAAATCTGGAGCACTAACAGGTCTGCTAAACACAAATTAAATGTATTACTTGATATTGGTAACAAGTAAAGCCTGCTTTTTTTGAGTGTATAGTCATTCTTGGAAATCACTAACATCCAAAATGTACAATTATGTCAGCAAACCACTGGAAGTCTTGTTCAACCCTTTGGGTATGTTTTCCACTGTAATGATACACTTTCCATAACCTTGTAAAATCATACAACTAGTGGGATATGAACTTTGCCTAACTAGAAATAAACTACATGAAGTCAGCTGCAGTCACAGCTTATAAGTGAGTGATGACTGTGTCTGAATGTATGCCATTGTGCAAAAGTCCTACCTGCCGTGGCTGTATGTCAACTTGTTATTCTCTGAAGGGATTTTGGCTAAGATCTGTTCAGTCACTTCCAAGAAGTTCCCACCACACCACGCATGCTTGGCCAGGATGGTGGTGCCACGAGCCACCACAGCAAACAGAATTGCCATGGCAACAGCTGGGGTTTCAGCGCCAATACTCGCTGAAAGCATCAGGAAAAAAAAAGAGAGATGTTAATTACCCCATGGATGTTTACTGGCAGACCTAGAAGCAAGCAGCATACTGTAGTCTAGCGAAAGCGAATCTTGCTTAACACAAAACGGTTCTGGTGAAACATTTGCTGACAACGTTACAAATAGAACAGCAATGAATTAGATAAAATTAACGCTATGCGTGTTGCCAAGACAAATTTGCTATCGCTAAACTAAGCCAGACAGCAACACAATCCTGTCAAGAGAAACGAAAGCAAAAGCCAGATTAACGGAGCCTACCAACAACAAGCTAATAATGTTGTACAGTGTGCATCGGCTTTAGTTAGCTAATAACGTTAGATGTTTAACGTGTAATGTCTGGCTATGGAGCAACCGCAACTAACAATTATCCTGTAACGTATAGAGTTTATAATAATAAATTCAATACCTCAATTTGTCAGCGCTGTTCAAAGTATCTTATTTCTCGCAAGTTCCAACATCTAAAGAGGTTTCAGCTGCTAGCAAGCTAGCTAATCCTTTTCGAGTGACTTCTGCTTTGCTAATCACATAGACCTCCAGGCAGGAAATGAAGCTCCTCTCTCTTTGGTTAATGTAGTTTTTACTGCATTACCTACCTTCAGAAGTAAATTGTGTTGTGCCGCCTTTGAACTACATTTCCCTTCCTATTGTGTAAGCGTTATCGTAGTGTTTTCATATTTACGTCACGTTATTGCGACAAAGACGTAGATGTACGGGGAAGCCCATGGGTGTGGTGTGATGAGCACATAAGCCGCGCCTCCAAATGCTTGCATGTGAGGTGGGAGGTTTATCCATAATTAAAATCATCAAACATGTCAAAACAGTTTTTTTTTTACCAATTTATTTATAATATAAGTAATTTCAATTTCGTAATTTCATTTTGTCTTTTGCACCACTGATGTAGACATAATACTGTATATTTAAGATAATATATACTCGTCTCTACTGTGTGACGTGATTAGAGCCCGGATTTTATGGTAGTAATTTAGCCCTCGCCTAGGTCTTACAGACGAGATGTACCCTGTTTGCAGACACATTACTGACCCTAAAGGACAGGAATAGGTGTTTAATACATTATACACTCGAGGTAACACTATGTATGCTACCAGCTAATACAAACAAAGAAAAATATCCAGGCATCCATCCAATTTCTATACCCCTTAGTATAGGGGTCTATATAGCCTATAGCCTACCCCAGCTATCATGGGGCGAGAGGCGGGGTACACCCTGGACAGGTCGACAGTCCATCGCAGGGCCACATATAGACAACCATTCACACTCTCACTCACACCTACGGGCAATTTAGAGTCCCCAGTTACAAAGAAAAACACATCATTGCAACTAAAAATAAATATTGTAAATTTAAATGTAGCCTATTTTACCACTGTAATAAAAATGTATGTTTATAAATGTTCTATTGTTGGATGTATATTGATTTGCACGTTATTTACAATTTAAAATACCAAATATAATAATAATAATAAGGAAGTTATTAGCGTCAGACCAGCTTCTCGTGCCTGGCAGACGGTGAAGAGGGCACAAACCCTCCAGATCTGTATTGACGGACAGAGTCGGAATGTGAAGCATGGCTGGGGAAGGCGAAAAGAAACCAGTCCTGGAGATGGTAGAAAGCTACATTGTTTTGTTTATTGTTGTAATTGTTGTATATAGCCACACGACATTACCACTGTGAAACTATGCTTGTAAAAATGTTTAGCTAAAGAAGCTAACCACAGCACTTTGACGACATGTAAACTACTCACGTGGGTACAGACGGAGATGTTAGCTAGCAATGACTAATTTGCTGTTTCTCCTGAATATTCAAACTCAACCCCGAACTAAACTGTTCTTCGCATCAACATAAGGGTTTACTGTAGACATGTATATTGAGCAATATTATAAAAACCTAGATAACGTAACGTGAACTTCTGTATGCTAACTGGGAGTCTCTCCACTGGAGGGCAGTATTTACAGTCCTAAGTGTTGTTGCCGCCGATTAAATGTTACACTGTGCCAAACTGTTGTACTTCAATATGCTCAGTATGTTAAACTCATCCTTGTAAGTGTTTAAAATTAAATTATGAATATTTAATACATTGGTTTGCATGAATTTAATCCTGAAGTAACCCATGATTCCTTTCACTAATGCCTAGGCAGTTTGTTGGTCTGTGTAGAGTTGGATGTTAACGCCATGCTTCAATAAGTATTTCTTTTGTGTTTTAGGTCCAGGCTGATGGGACTGATGAGGGTTGTGTAACATTTGTGCTGCATGACGAAGACCATACACTGGGCAACTCCCTCAGATATATGATCATGAAGAAGTCAGTCCTTTTTTCTTTAAATTGTTGCTTTAAAGTAAAGCGTGTTGCGGTCATGGGTTTGAACTTTATTTATTTTTTTATTGAAATAGTTATCCCCTCTTCTACATGTGACAATTTGATAGGTTTTGTAGCTTGACTCCAGCTGGGGGGACTAATTTTGGTCCCTTAAAAGGATTAGATTTCTTAACATTTATAATAATCACATTAAAAAAAGAGCTGTTTTAATTGTGTCATTCCTATTTGTTCTTACTTGGTGCAGATCAGCTGTGATGAGTTGGAAACACTCCTCCACCCATTTTAAGCAAAACATTGGCCATAATAACAAATCTTGCTTTCTCTGTGCTGTTTTTGATCAGTGTGGATGTGGATTTTTGTGGCTACACCATCACCCATCCCTCTGAGACCAAGATCAACTTTCGCATTCAGACACGAGGTAAGAAAACCCCAATTGCATTGTCTTCTTTTTCTTGCTCTTACAGTCTATTGCATACATGCATAGGACAGCTAGAGAGTGACCAGTCTGCAGCGTAAACATGTTGATTGGAGTCTGGTGCATTCACTTTCTCCACTCAGTCACAACAAGAAAGCCCTGTGACAGATTTCGTGCAGTACACACGCACATACACTCCCTATTGCTTTTTTCCCCAGGCAACTATAACCACTTGCCTTGTTACAAAAAGAAAACATCTGTCACCCAATTTACACGAAGTGCCAACAGATAACAGCAGCACATCACATGAAAGGACTGAGAACGACTTAGAAAACAACTTGTTTTTGAACAAAGTATCAAGATGCCTGGTGGATCTTTCCTTTTGGCTTCACTGCGCCAAGACACAATAACCTTTCAAGAAAAACCCCCGGTTTATACTGTGCTTTCAGATTTTCAGCAGTGTTTCTATATTTGCTTATTTTTGCAGCTCTCTGTGACCGCAGTGAAAATGAGTAGCTTTAAGTCCTCCGAGGACTGTAACCAACAATAACTTTTATTCAGTATTTTTTTTTGTAGTAGATTCTCTGGGTAATTAACTTAGTGACCAGAACAAAATGCTCAGAGTGATGTTGAAAATTTGCTTGTTTAATTGAATCAGCATCCATTAAAAGCAGCTTTATTTTATTTGAAATAACCAATCAATTTGTTACAATAGAAGTAATTGCACATTTTCATTTATTTTTTTATTTATTTATTTTACTTCTATATTTTAATTTTGTTTGTGCTTGAGAACTTGACTGGACTGGGATTGTTTTGCACCAGCCAAACAAGTCTCAAGCAAACAAGTGTTGTTTCATAAAGAACTTTTTGTTGATACTGTCTGCTGTTTGTTTCAGGGGGTGTTCCAGCCACAGAGCCCCTGCGGAGAGGGTTGAATGAGCTCAGGGATGTTTGTCAACACGTTCTCAACACCTTTCAGGTAATCTTGAATGAACATCAGATCCATCAGTTGGTAAAGCTGCATGTTTTCACTGGGGAAAAATACCAGCAGTGATATAATGTTTTTTTAGTATTATAACTAGATTACTGAGTACATGGGTAAATAAGTTGATTCACATACTGCATACAGACCAGTTAATGCCTTTTATGTCCATTTGTACACTGACACTTTATAAACTTAGATTAGGAGAGCTGGGCATGGCTTTGACCCTTTCCCTTGGTTTGAAATCTTTTACAGCTGCTATTACAATTTGTGGAGAAAAAAAAGTGCATAAAATGCTATTACATGATGTATAATGTGGATTTAAGGGTAGCCATTGTTCTAAATCCAGGTTTTTGCTCATGAAATGACATCTTTCAGGATCACTCTATTGTAGTGTACAAGATCAGTATTTTCGAATTTTAGCTTTTCAACTATTTTGTCATTGATTGATACAACATGTGGTTTGCATTTGGCTCAATTCGCCTACCTCACGGTCAGCTGTTGTTAGCTCAGCTGGTGATGGCAGCCTGGCTTTTAACACTTTTTCTCACTGTCATCCTCTGAGAAATCCTCTGATCTCGTGGGATTACTGAGGCTTATATCAACCTTTAGGTGTGTATTTTGTCCTTCATTCCTTTCACTGTAGTGAGGTTCCAGGTGAAAGTGTTCAGCGCTGTTGTGGAGAGTAGAAGCTGTTACAGTACCTAAGACCTACTCTTATGTACATTTGCGTGAAACATTTGTTGAGTGCCACTTATTTCTTGATGTTTACATGGCAACAAAACTGCCAGCGTGTCTGTTTATACCGTGGAAATTGTTTAGTCGCTGTAAAGGATTCTGTTCATACACACCAAATCCGTTTGTTTTACTGGAAACCTGAACTAATCTAGACCTTACCTGGAGGTGCTGTATGTGAGAAACAGTTGGTCTGGTCATTAAATGGACCTCACCCAGCCGGCTCTTAAGAACAATGTCCGATTGATCCCATGTGTGAAAAGGGAGTAGGTAATTATCCAAAGATTTCACAGCAAGCGAGTGGGCGTGTTGACAACATTTCTGTCATGCAACTAGCGTTGCTTCAATGTGCCGTAAACAAAACATTTCTGCAGTATCCTTTTTGTATCACGTCATGCCTCCGGAAAGCTTTACTCTGGTGCCACCACCGTTTGCACTAGGTGAGAAGACATCTGCCTCTGACAATCCCCTGTTGTCTGCAACATGTATGAAAGGGCAACTCCGAACACTGTACGGACCTGTTTCTTTAGACGTTGTCTGGAGTTCAGAGGAGAATACGGCTGAAAAAATAAATGGTAGTTAGCAGTATGGGTTTCAGTAAGCCCTCAGCACACACAAAGGCGAGCAAGAATTTACCCTTTATTATGATTATTATTATTATTAATATAATTATATGGGATAGAGAAGGAAACCCTGGGTTGTCTGGTTGGCTCCAAGTACTGTATTAGTCCCATAGAGAAAGTAAAGTCAGTCTCCATTGATTAAATGTAACACTAGCCACACTGTCTCAAATCTTGACTCTGACTGCATATTCTTTTATTTTGTTCCAGGCGAGAGTTAACGAGTTCAAAGAGAGGCAGGAGCAACCCATGGAATAAAGAGCATCACATATATGGGACTGTGAAACATTCAAGCACGATCGTTCCTGCAAATAAGCTGAAATAACTAATTATAGTAGTATTTCTCTTGTTGTACACTAGCTTAAGAGCGGTATGGCAAGTTCTCCTACTTGACAAAGTAGTTTGAAAATGTCACATTCAAATATTTGTACTGTATTTTGGTATTATGTTCAGATTGATTTATGACGTGATAAATGTCTGTTTTGTGTTCATCAGTCTTGAATTGTTGTAATGATTGGCAAAACAAATTTAAAACAGTAAACATAGCCAACAATGATTTTAGTTTTCCTGTTCTGGTGGATTTCCTGGAAAGATTTTGTAACGCAGATCACTCAGCCATTTGTAATATTTATTTTCATATCATGTAACGCTTTTTGAAGGATGTCCAGACCTAAAGGGATGAGTCTCTCTAACACCAAATTGCTCTCATCTGTGCTTTGAAGCCGCGTTTGACTAGTGGAGGAAGAAGTGGAAGTCCTTATTAGCAGAGGAATGTGGTGTGCGGGACTTTGTACAGTGCCAAGAAGACAGAGGGAAAATGAGGGCAGAGAAGTGTAAATAATGTGGTTGAAGTTATTTGAGATTAATCGTATCCGTCTGGTCATGCATGGCCGATTCTCTGTGTGTGCAGCACGGTTTGAGAAAAAAGCAAGTAACTACAACTGATATTTGGCAAAATGCAGTATGTGTACTATAACCTGTCAGGGCCATCCTGGATTTGTCCAATCACTTCTAAAATTCGATTATTAATATGTTTTGTGCTGTTTTTGTGTTCTGTATAGAAACAGGAGTGAATAAAATGCCCCTTTGTCCACTCAGCTCTGTGCCATTGTCAAAACAAATCAAATCAAGTTTTATTTGCAGTAAATAACAGTTTTACAAATCACAGAATTGCCCGAAGGGGCTTTACAGTCCGTACAACAACAACACCCTCCTTAGACCTTAAAAGAAACTCTTTAATGGAAAGAACATGGAAAAAGTCTGAAAAAGAGCAACAGGTAAGGCACCCTTCTTCCAGGATGGACAGTTTTCACGTGTACAGACAATGAGTATGACACATACAATTATATAATACTACTGAGTGACGAGAGGATGCTGAGCAACTTCCAGGTGACACCAACAGACACAACATAAATACCTGGAAAACGACAGACTACACAAGCACTACAACAGTCACTGTGCATGTTTTCTACGGATGCATGACTGTTTATGAACCTACATGTTGTATTTGCCACCTTTGTTTTTTTTATGCGTATCTGTCACACTTTAATGCTTCAGATTATCAAACAACTTATAATATTACACAAAGATAACCAGAGTAAATATAAATGAGCAACATTTACAAGCCATCCTGGCTCTATGTAAACAAGTAATAGCCCCCTAAACCTAATAACTGTGCCACCGCAAATCAAGCATTTGTGATAACTGGCAATGATTCTTTCACATCTTTGCGGAGGAATTTTGACCCACAGAAAGATCTAGTGGAATTGTTTTAATTTAGCTATGTTGGAGGGTTTTTGAGCATGAACAGCCTATTTAAGGTCATGCCGCAGCATCTCAATCAGATTTAAGTCCAGACCTTGACAAGGTCAGGTCAAGCTGTAAAGCAGCCCCAGACTATCACACTACCACTGTGTTGCTGCGCTAGTTTTACACCAGATGTAACAGGATGCACACCTTCCAAAACTTTTGTCTCATTAGACCACATCAGTCCATTTGCCCAAAGATTTTGGAGATAATCAAGATGTTTTTTTAAATTTTTTTGGTAAACATGCCTTTGTGTTATTTTTGGGTAGCAGTGGCTTTTGCCTTGTACCACTTCCATGGATGCCATTTTTGACCAGTGATTACTTTTTCACACTAGGAGAGGCAGGTTTGGAGAGTATTTTCCCCTTAATAAATTAAATCATTTTTTATCTACCTAGGTTATCTTTGTGTAATGTTAAAATTTGTTTGATGATCTGAATAAGTGTGACAAATACACACACACACAAATTGTGAAGGGGCAAATGCTTTTTCACAGCACTGTATACTTACTATCAATAGTGATGTTTAGATAAAGTGAAGAGCAGCTAATTTCACACCTACATGCTGTGGGTACAGAGGATGACGACATGGGATGTCACTACTATTTTAAAAAGTCCTTTAACCATATTGGTATTAAATTGGTTATCAAAAATGTATAAGTACAGTAGAGTTATACACATGATGAGGATCTCAGGGCAGTGTACTTTGTTCTAAAAATGTTCACAAACGTTTCTTTTGAAAAACAACACAATGCTGAGCTCTTACTGTGAAATGTTTGTGACATGTTGATTTCGTGTCCAGTCTGCAGCGTATGGATGCAGTTAGCTCTATGTGAACATGTTTAATTTATGAAAATAGTCTTTTAGCTGTGATGTGTGTTTTGTTCTGTTATCATGTGACTTAAAAAAAAAGTGCGGTGTTGTGGTTTTGCTGGAAGTTGGACTGTTTATTGACCAAGCAGTGGTTTTTGATTTTAAACCTCCTGGACAGAGTCTGTTTGCTTTCCCCCTTCTTCCAGTCATTGTGCTAAACTTACAGTGAATGAGTGAGGCTGTAGGTACAAACTCCAGGTTGTACTGAACTGAATGTGAATATATTTCATTGTTATTTAACTCATACTGAAGAGATACTTAGGTGGTGATGACAGCACTCCAACTGACAATGTACATTGTTCAGAATTATTTTGTAATGACACACAATGAGTTCAGGAGCTGACCGTAAAAGGGAAAATCCCTAGACTCATCGAGTGTACAAAACAACAGCAAGCGTGAGCACAAGACTTAAAATATTGTTTATACAGAAAATCATTTATTCACAGCAGCAGTGGGAAAGCGGAGCATAGCTCTAAATAAATGAGTCTCTTAGCAAACAGCAGTTTTTTAGTGCTGTGCTATGCTTGATGTGGTTTTGTTAAAAATGTCACTTTGTCATGTAGCTCAGAATTTAGTACATGAGGGAAGTCTAGGCTCATACCAAGTTTTATTTGAAACATTTCAGTGCATTTTTTTGGTTCACCAGTTTGAAGGAGCATAGTTCTTAACTAAAAATCAATAAACTTTCCTTTGTTTCTTTCTCCTTATTGTTTAAATACTTTCGTTACTATGTTTGAGTTAGTATTCTAGACTTGTGTTTATCCTACACTAAGCTTCATTAAGGCAGTGGAATATGCCTTTGACTTCATGCTTTAACTAATATTGATCATTAGAGCCAGTTGTGGACACTTTATGAGAAAAAAAAACCTGCAACAAAATTCTTTACTACAGTTTTACTAAATTCCCAACTCGGGCACTGAACCTCAGAATAAGACCTTTTTGAATTACTACGGCAAAATAAGAAAACAAAGTAACGGCCAATAAATAAGGGTTGTTGCCGTGTGGGACTTGTGGCTGTTTCTGAGAAACAGCTTTAGCGGATGAAAAAACAAAACTCCTTTAAATGTGTAACATGAACTGATGTAAAACCGCTTTTCAGAGATTTAATCAGCTGTTATCTCTATGAAGCTGCTTCTTGGAACTGGCGCCTGGAACCCTGTGCTCAGTTGTCTCGAGCAATAATTTAAAACCAGGAAAAGCTTTGTAGAAGGTAATTTGTAACACATTTGACGTGTTGACTTTCGATGATGTTTGTCTAAAATCTGATGCAAACCAAATGTAACCTCCAAAAAAGATATGTGACCTCTGATGGGCTGTTAATAACAAAGGTGACTGTTCACTTCTGTAAAAAGTGCACTGTTCTTTCATACCGCAGCTGTGTTCTGATATAAAAGGGGAAGTTGGGTTAAACATGTGTAAAAAATACTGTATATTACTGTAAGCAAAAAAGAAACATGCCAAGCGCATTACATGATACATGTACAGCAAGGACTGCAACAGGGAAAACACCTTTTTCAGTATACATTGTATAATATTTCGCCAACAAATATGAGACTGCATCACTGTGACCATATTTAAGCTAAATCCATACATTGCTTTATAAAAAAAAATCAAAGAAATGCTATAAAATATTTATTACTGTATGCAATCAACAAATAAGTACAACAAATAAGTATAAATGCATTTCAAATCACCAGGGTCAATATTCACATTTCATTTTATCTACAACCTTAAATTGCCTGAACAGCTTGGCCCGGTGTCCCTATAAAGACACTCACGAAGCTGCTCAGCTGTAGATAAAAGCACAGTAAAGACAGCATAAATACGATATATGAGATAATGAGTCACATACTGGGTGATCTTGATCTTAAATGTTTCAGTGTGGACAAACACATCGTTTAGTTGTTTAGCTATAGATTGAGTTTAAGAGAGAACACATCCTTTCATATTACATTTGAGTATATGAGGTTTTTACACCATATCTTAATCACAATGTAGTGCGCAAAAAAAATCTATCAGATAAATGAATGAATCTTGTGCCTGTATGTGTAGTACACGCTCGCACTACTGCCAGTGTTCAAAACGGATTAATTCTGGTTTAAATTCTATTTACAATCAAATGTGACATGCAGGTGATAAAAACACAGACCACAGTTTCTCTTCATGCATGACTGTTTTTTTAAAGAGCCAGAAATGGTGTGCATAGTTTATTCTCTTGATGTTTTGGCATCACAAGGTTTGTCACAAGTATGTGACTATTGAGTGCTTGCAGCTATCTCTAACTACACATGTCCTGACTTCAAAGTTATCATGAAATGTTAGGAACACGTTGTCTTGTTATGTTACATTAGGCACATGTCTTGTTATGAACTTCCTTCTTCAGCCTGTATCTGTAAAATCATGCAGTTAAGCATATTATAATAGCTATAACAGCATGATTGTTTTCTCTGTGTATGTATTGTCACGTTATTTATTGGATGATGCTAACAGGTAATTATTAGAAATTTTGTGGTAACAGTCTTTACTAAAAACATTCATTCTTCCAGCTGCTACAAAATTGACTTGTCCTCGTAAAAGCTTTCAGTTGGCTCATTTTATAAAGTGTTTTCCTTAAGCAGCTCTCAGAAGTAATTTTCGGAGTCATTTCCAGCCACAGGAACAAGAATGAACAAATGCTACAGCTGGAGGACTAAACAAGCTCTTCACGTGTTTTACGATATTTTCTTAAAAAAATAGAAGCTACATTGTAAGGCACGAGTTAAGACTTTATAGAGTGGGGATCGGCAATAACAGCACTAATGATCTGTTCTGTGAATCACCTGGTGTTTGCCAACGTTCTCGGACAGCTGCCCTCCACATGACTTCCAATTTCCAGATAGAAGGTTTCCAATGTTCAACCCTCCATGTGACTGTAATGCGCACAGTGGGGCCCATTTTACTTGGGTATGATGTCAACCAGGGTATGAGCAGTGACAATGCAGTTGACTGTCTGATAATCAGGTACTGATCTTCTATTTGCAGAACCACACTCTGGCATTTTTAATAAAAAAAGACATCATCACCTTTGATACTCTTTGGAAAATAACACAATTTTCCACTATCTTCATCTGTGAGGTATTAAAGCTTCAGCAGTTGAAGTGCTGTTAATCATACATGAAGCACTAAAGCTGGATATAACCGTAAGTCTGCAATTTTACATTTAAAATACACTGTACATAAATGTACATGAGGCTTAAACATTTTCCATAAATGTATTTACCATAAACGTCCACTTAGAGGCTTTTATTCCTCTACACAAGCCTCTGTGTCCGTGTATAAGCGGATTGTTGTAGTCTTGGTCCCACTGAAGTTTTTGCAGTTATTGTTACAGCCTTAACAGCTACAGTCCCTCTATTTGATTCATCAGCTCGGGACAGTCCTTCTTGTACTTTGCTTAATTTTTTCCTGCCCGTTCAGATCTGATCCCCATTCTCCATAGCGAGAGCTGATTGGAACATGGGTTAGGCACAAGAGGTATACGAGTGTGTGCATTTATGAAGAGCTTGTGTATTTCTGACTGGAGCTGGAGCGTGAGCTGGAGCGGTCCAACCCGTTCCCGTGGCAAGAGCCTTTCCAGCGTCCTCCTGAACCTCGTTCATCGAGGGGGGATGTTCTGTAGCACCAGCAGCACAGACAAGACTGTAAGACAAGAACACAAACGCACAGTTATGTGTAGCTTTTAGTTGACAATTGTCAATCGTGAATGAAAATATATTTTTAGCATCTGTGTGTTCCCTCCTACCTGGAAGCAATTTTTAAACTTCTGGCTGACAAAGTAGAGAGCAATTGGGTTAATGCAGGAGTTTAGGGAGGCCATGTTGATGCCGATGTAATCCATCACTAACAGGAAGCTGACAGGGAAAAAGGAAAGTTTACAATAAAGGCTACAGGAAGTCAAAGGGCGGAGAACAATGGGTTCTGAAGTGCGTTTGCACAGCCCACTGTATGTACGTGCCTACCTGAGCAGTTCACAGCGATTGGGGTCATTTTGGTCGTAGATTGTTTTCTTCAGAATACGACTGAGATGAAGGGGCAGCCAGCACAGAGCAAAAATCAACACTAGGCAGAACACTGTCTTTGCGACTTCCCGACGCTACAACGTCCACACACAAAGACAAATATTGACACTAGTGAATTCCTTCAAATCTTACAGATCACTGTTCACACAGGATTTTGAATGTGCACTCCTGATTACTGAAGGTCTACCTGTTTCATGTGGTCGTTGAGTGCGATGCGCATGCCTTTTTTGCGACTGAGCATTTCACAGGACATCAGCGTGTAGAAGATTCCCGTGCAGGCCAGAGGAAGGCAGAAATAGAAGCCAAAGAGCCACCAGTCTTTCACATCCTGGTAGAACTGTGAAATGAGAGCTTCTGTCATAAAAGTACTAGTTACTCAAACAATATTTTTTTAAATAAAGAGGTCAGCAAATTTAACTTAGATTATATATTTAGATTTTAAAATATATGTAATAGTTATTAAGTAGTATTATTTACACGTGCTAAAAAAAGCCAAAAAAAAAAATGTATGTCCAACACCACTACATATTTTTATTGTTTACATTTTTTTTGGTCTTGTTTCAAAACTTATAATTAAGAAATAAAACTGTACATGCCACAGTATCTGTTCAAAAGAGTTAAGACATTACACAGTGAGACTGCTGGTAATGTACAGTGGTATACTATGGTGTGTTAGTGCAGTCCCAGAACTTGAAAGTTGGTTTAGTTGCAGTATGTTAATTAGGCTCAGACCTCTGGACTTGGTACAGATTCTTCCTTTTGTACTTTTGCAAAATTTCATCTTGGATCAGTTGAGGACGTGAACCCAGATAAGTAATTACAGCACCGGCCAGTCTGAAATATGTTCCTCTGTTAAAGATATCAGGCTCAAAAAATAATTGCCTGATTAAAAATAACACATTACACATGGACAGTCACAGCAGGTTCATGCTTTATTTCCCTTGTGCAATTCCTTCAGACCATTTCTGGTTTAAATAAATCTGAAATGTACATATTGGAAAAGTATTTTTTATGCAGTTTAGCTTTATGTTTTTTTATGTTATGCTTTATATTAACAGTGCGTGATTTGCATGCAGTGTGTGTGTCTTGCATTGCATTGGCTGGAATCAGTAATTGTTTGCTGGCAGAGCTTGAAAAGAAATCCAGATTGAAGAATCACTAATTGCATTAATGCTGCTAAGGCTCTTTGCTTTGAAGTGAGCCATTCTGTTAACATTTGTGCTTGAAAGTATCATCAGGTGCTGGCTAAACTAAATCCACAGATTTTTTCTAACTTAGCCCTAATGAAAAAACATACGCTTGGGGAAAAAATGTGATACATAACACTAGCCCTTTTGGACATTTTAATTATGATGTAATTATACTTAATTATACTTAATTATCCTGATCATATGAAAGAGGAGTGGAGTGTTTGAGTTATATATTTTGTTAAAACGTCTACAGATATTTGTATCTAGAGAATTTTAAGCATTTTCTCATCCTCAATTAACATTGACATTTTTTCTTTTCTTATTTTTATTTTACAGAACCCTTCAGTTTCAATGTCAGTGTTCACTTTAGTCCAGACTGAAATATCTCAACAGCTACATGAAACTGACACATGTAGAGACACAGTAGTGTTTGATTTAAGTAATATTGTTATCATTTCCTTATTAGATGACTTTATGTCCTTCCTCTCACATTGTTAAAAAAAACAAAAGTTTTTTCTCTTCTTTTTCTACTTCCCATTCTGCTAAGAATGGAAGTTCACAAAGAAGAGACTTCCTTTTCTTCCGGGGAGGATTAGAGCCTTGTATGTTAACAATGGCACAGATGACAAGGCTGTAACCTACATACATAGATTTGTAGTCCTTGACTATTCACTCTCTACGCATCACACACGTAGAGAGTGGGCAACACAATATTGTATATCCTAGATTTCACCAGTTGTCACAAATCACACTGATAATCGGCTGTACAGTTGTTAAGTGTGTGTAGGCCTTTACTGAACTGTTTCAAATTAGATTCCTAATCAGAAACAGAGCTTGTTTCTCATTAGAAAACAAATAAAAAATATTACAGAATCCACCATGGAAAAGCAGTTAGGATAATGGATGGATGGATGATGGTGTGCTCTTTATATTATGACATATTTCCTCAAAATAAGATTTAAAAAATTGCAATATATCTCTACGTTGCTTACAGTATCAAAATATATTGCAATATACACAATTGTAACCCCTGTATCGTGATACATACATCACCAGATACAAATCAACATAACTAAGTCTTCATCTAGATCTTACTATCTAAACTGCCAAGATACTTAACATCCTTAGTTGAGTTCAGCGCTCACAAACGTGACCACAGATCACAGGACACGGTGGCTTCAAAACATCCTCAGTTCTGTGTATCTTAATATTGGAATGAGCTAACCTAATAACCTAAAATTAGACTTCATTATCTCAGGATGTTTATATTGTTTACCCAGGTATTCCCCTGCAATCCCAGAAGAGGGATAACACTGAGGCAATTTCTGTTTAACTGGCTTTTATTATTGCTCGTGTAAATGAAGTGTATGTACTGTGTTTTTGTATTTTGTTTTCACATCTCTCTTGCAAAAGAGATATTGATCTTTATTAAATTTTCCTAATTAAAAAAAGTCAACTAAGCTTAAATAGCTAAACCTGCAATATGCATCTTTGGGGAATTACACTCTGCTCCCTGCTGCTCTCTGCTCTTCTACTCAGCATCCAGCTCTTAATGTGTTGGCCATTATGAAATTACAATAACTTAGAAGCTACAACAATCTTATTATTCAAACAGAAACAATTGACTCCCTCGCAGTGAAGGTCACAGGAGCAATTTACAGCACCTCACCACAATATGATATACTGTAAAATCAAGCATATTTGTACTAAATAAATTGAATAATAAATTGATCTAAAAATTTGAAAGTACTACCACTTACACATCTATCATCTTATGTCCCTACCTTCATAAAACTGGTGGTCTGTTCTGGATGCAGCAGGCAGACACGCAGTTTGTTGCCTCTGTACGGCAACTCCAACATGTCGAATGCTAGTGCCTCAGGAACTGCCAGCACCACAGCAACCAGCCAGATCAGAGTCACCTCCACTGCCTTCCACAGAGGGATCCCCATCCCCTTCACCCTGCTCCATGACGTCACTGCATGATAGCTACACACAGCGTACACACACAAATGTATACATTAGCTGTCAGCTTTCACTGCTTGTCCTGTGTGCGTAGACTATACAGTAATTGTACTCACCGGTCAATACTGAGAGCACACAGGCTGAGGACAGTGATTCCCACTGAAGCTTTTTGGATGAACGGCATCAGCTTACAGATGTACACACCAAACGGCCAGTCCTCAGCTATTAGCTGCAGATAAAAATAATTGAGAGGGAAGAGATTTGGAGTGACAGATGTTTAAGAAATGTCACGAGTAAACAGTCAGGCAGATCTCATTGAGGTTCCTGTAGGGGCCTTTTCTTCTTCATGTCTTTTCTGCCAAAACAAACAAAGCTGTGTGCCTCCTCTAAGTTCTTCTCCCAGGGAGATAAAATCAGCTCAGTGTCAGGACAGAGAGTTTTTAACAACAAATCAGGATACACATTTTATTATTAGTCATTTTACATTTGTCAGCTGGTAACACAAAACAACATTGTTCTCTGTAAGTAGTGTTTTTAAGCAGCAGGTTGTATGACCCACTTCCAAACATTATTCGCTGTATCACATTATAGTGAAAAGTATTTTTATTATTCACGTCTAATGCATTGATCCCATATGCATGCATAGGATTTACAGATGATATAATTTTAATTAGAGTGGCTATAAAATTCAACATTTCTACTCTGGAAAAAATGCAACATAAAGCAAGTCTCCCTCATTGTTTTATTTCCTTTTGTTTTGGCTTTGGCAAGCAGTTGTGATCACATAATTAGAAGCACATGTCGCACTTAACACCCTAACCCACTGGATGATTTCAGACTTGAGCTGTTGGCTTGTATCTATTTTATTGACTTTCTTATTTAAATGATCCTTTAGCAGTTGGTAATTTTAGTGATTAAATCTTCACAGTCTGTATTGAAAAAGGACATGAACAAAACCACATCAAACACACTAAACACAGAGAGTAACCACTGCCATAAACTCAAATAAACCACAGCTAACCACAGGATGTGCCAAGGAAGAAACAGGTCCATCGTAACCGTAGTGTGTAGCTGAGCAGAAAAATGACTTTAGATTAAAGTCTAACTTAATTATACACAGACCCTGTAATAAATCAAATTCCTTTAAAGTTAGGTTTTTGCAAAGGCTGCATCTTATCATTTTGTCCTAAAAAACAGATATACATTTGATATAACTACGAAACACTATCATCCATGCCAAAAAGTTCTTTGAAAATGTCTTTGAACTGCTGGCGCTGCAGAGTTCATCACTCATCAGTCATATTCAACAAACAGAAGAAAATCTGGAAAACAAACAGGCTGACTTAGATGATAAATGTGTTTACCTTAAACACGTTGATGGGGATGGCGATGATAATATAAAGCAGGTCCCCCAGTGCAAGGCTACCAATCAGGACATTTGGCCCGTTCCTCATACACTTGTTCTTATATATGATCCTGAGCAGCGTGGAGTTGCCGATAATCCCCACCACAAAAATCAGGCAGGACACGATGGTGTTCACATACTTGAAGGCGTACTTGATTTCTGTGGGCTTTGTGCACATGGGGGGAAAGGAGCCCCGCGGCCTGCCCAGCTGTGGGGGTGGAAGCAGGATAGAGGCATTGCTCTTGGTGGGATCTGAAGGTTCTGGTTCACCCTGGGAGTTGCGGATGAACCTAGATGCTCCGACCTCCGCGACTATGAGGAGACACAGCAAAGCGACGAGAGCTTTCATCCTCGCACAAGCCTTGCACTCACTCAGCAAGACGTTTGTTTAACTAAAGGTACACGGCAGTCCAAATCTCCTCACATACACATATCCACACGCTCACAGCCACACAGTGAGCCTTGCTCCAGGTCTGGTAGAATGTGTTCGAGTCCAAGCTTCTTTATCCTGCAGAGAAAGTAGATGAACCATCATGTCACACACACACACTAAAGTAGTTGCATGTGTTTGGCAAATTTAAGATATGGGCTTTCCAAGATGCATGCTGAGGTTGAAACATTCAAATACAAACACAAAGACAATGACAACTTTCCAATAAGTTGCTATCTGTACAGCCATTGATAGCACATAGATCTTAAATTCTCCTGACTTTGATTATCTCTTGACTTTTGCTTTTACACCACCATGAGGTGGTGCACAGAAGATGAATTCTGAAGGCTTTGGGGATCTCTTAGCCTTTTTACAGCACCGAGCTTTAAGTTGCACTTATCCTGAAAAATATCTTTACATGGATGGACTAGCACAAAATTCTGGACTGACATTCATGCACACCAGATGATGAATCCTACTGACAGCAACCACTACTTTTGCGCTTCTGAGTGACATATCTCCACAACTATTGTGTGGGTTGCCATAAATCTTTTGTACAAGCACCCATATGACCATTGGAATGAACTGCAATAAACTGGTGATTGTTTAAATTTTACTCTAGCAACCTCATCAGGTCAAAATTTGCACAGTACTTTTAGTTTATAACCCAGTACTTACAAAACTTATACAGTTCCCTTCAGCTTGTGCTCTAGTTTGTGTTAGTATATATAATTACATTACTGAGAACGTCTTAGTGTAAAGTAAAAGATTAAAGGAAGGGGGAGTGGCGAAACATAAAACAGACCTACACAGTACAATATAATCACCTCTTGATAAGAGGGAAGGGGTTATGGTGAAACATAAAACAGACCAATACAGTAGAATGCAACAGCATCATGATAACTGAGGTTAGAGGTTAAATTAGGAACAGCTCTTCTGGGTGTCCAGTGTGCACTTGTGTATGCACGTGTATGATAGAGATGGGTTCTTTGTCTCACAGAGGACCCGAGCTCGGCTGTCTGCCTCACAAAAATTATGTGTTCCCCTAGAATGCCTGGGGCATGTCCTGGGATGAATTGCCTGATTGACAAAGACTGCAATATGTGTAGGGAGACGCTGTTAGAGCACACAATCGCAAACGCATACATACAGAAAAACTCCCCATCTGTGGGTGGATGTACAAACATCTACATACCATGGTATGGAAATGTTTGCAGGAAAATGCTTGGTTTAACTTCTAGTGCTCACAATTAAGACTGTGCTCTTACACCAGTGGAACACACATATGCCCATGGGTACACACTCTTTCAAACACAACCGGCCTTCATGGCTGCATTTGGTGAAAGAAACACAGAAGCCCATTCTGTTCATAACACACAAAGACACAAAATCACATGGATGAACTCACACACATATCACAAGAAATCACTTTTGAAAAACTTGGCTATCGTCTATACAAATCCCCTCTATCATCTGAATAACGCCTTTGTGTTGTACAGTATGGAAGCCTGGTAGGCCATGGTAGAACGGGATTTTCTGATTTAATTGGAAAGCTGAGTTTTAATTGGGTTGATCCTCTTAATCTAATAGATTTTACACTGGAGACTGTCACTGACCTTTAGTTACGCTGGCTCCACTGCTTAAAAAGATGTGGGTAGAAAATTGGCAAGCAGCTGAGTAAAAGTGGTGGTGTTTGTGTGTAGGAAAAGAGGGAAGGAAGAGGGGCATGACCAAAAGTGAAAAAAAAAACAGAAATGCAAAAAAAACTGGCAATACACAAGGCTGAGATTGACATTTTGATCCACTGTAACGTTTGTAAGAACAAAAGGAGGAAAAGGAAATAACAGAAAAGGCAAAAACAGAAGTGGGACTGAAGGCTGAAGTACAGTGAGGACAGGCATCATGAGAGCAACCTAAAGGCTGGAGAGAGACAGGCCAGGAACATTTGGTGAGGGTGGATTCACACCTGCCCAGAACTGCTCTCTGGTTACAGTATAGAAGTAGGATTTAAAATTTCACGTTTTGATGAATTGATTTTCTTTTGGCATGTTTTTTTTTTTTTGCAAATGGATGGTCATTTTTCTAATCAAACCTTCATAATTCAAATAATCATTTAAATTAAAAGAATTAATTAAAATTGGAAAACTACAAGCAGCTTCCAGAACTTTTCAAATTGGACATATTATAGCAAATTGTAACATGCCAAATGTATGGAGATTAGCTCAGCACTGTCATTCTGTAATGCTTTTAGTGAAACTGTGTCACTAAGGTGTTGACTGTTGAACCTGTCAGATGTTGTCCAGTCGGGAATTACAGAAACAGGTAACAGGAATGCTGCATATACACGTTGCAGGAACGTTGTTTTCAGGATAAGGTAGACAACTGAAGATAAAAAATAAGGGGCGAGTTTTAGCTAAATACACAAATGTGTCAGTTTAAGTTAATAACAACATGTTCGATTCTTTGCCAAAGTGTGAAATATCGTTTTCCTGCCAGTCCCCTGCAGCTCAGTGGTCTCCGCCAGGAAAAATCCAAATACATTCTGTCTGCATGGGACCAAAACTGAGCCAGTGAGCACAATGTTTCACTCTTTTGATATAACTGTGACGCTACAACACCCCACAGATCACATTTTATAGCTTCTTGAATGCGCTGTGCAAGCTTTATATTCCTGTGCAAACTGTGTCTGTCACTGTCTGGCGGTGATGACCCGAGCTTCACAAAGCAGAACTTCTATATTCATCTGCGTAACGATTTGGAAAAGACGCTGTCAGGGTTTGTGAGAATCTCCAGCCCAGCAGACACCCAACAACACGTTTAAGGGGCTCATTCTGCAGTTACTGAAAACTGAGAGAGTTCTCTCAAGGATACAAGTTAAGAAGATCACCATTTTATCAGTCATATCATGGATAGATTTTCACCAGACTTACCGCACCGCGTCTCAGTGTTGCTGTCAAGTCCCACCGCTATTCCACGAAACAAATGAATGTTTTTCATATAATGATGATTGGTTTGGTTCCAGCAGTAAAATGTTACAGTGTGTCCTGTGCGTTCCGCGGTGCGTCAGGATACTCCGCACCCTGCTCCGACTGCGATCTGACCCACAACAGGACAACCCATGGCTTTATAGCCACAAGCCGGGAGGCTGCAGAAACAACCAATCACATCTTACACTGGAGCATCCTTCCATCCATGAGTGTGAGGGCGCAGCTCAGACACAAGCACCAACTATTTTTTGACTATTCCTGAAAACGTGCGACGCTTCCAGCGCTTTGATAACAACTAAATGCTGTTTTGGTTGCTCAGCTGTGTAGGTGGGAAGTGGAGATGAAACGGAAGGCGTCAACTGTGTAAACCTTTAATTGAACGTTTGCATTTGTTACCATGTAATTAGTTCCTTCGCAGACACGGCTTTACTTGTATGTAATTATGATCAATCCATTATTGGTACAAGTATCAAGCTGCTAACATACTTTTTGTATTTCATTAACTAACAGTGTGAATGCAGGAGTTAGGACAGTTTGTCCATGGCTGTGTTGACTCTGAGGAATCTGAGGTCACTGCTAGTCGTCACTGACATCCTGCCATGTCTGTTATTTTTTGTGTTGTTGAAGTTATATTTTATTTGTTTTATTGTTTATTGTATAACTTTCATGCAAACAGACCTTTGTGCCTACAGAATATTTGTGGGCACGTAACCTGTGAGTCGCAATCACCCCTTACCATGGATATATTGTAATAAAACTCTGACCCATCTGTGACATGCTCGTAGACACCTGCACACACTTGCACACACATGCCATTGCACATGAGCAAAGACAACAAACATGCCACAAAACAGGAACAATCTCTTAAATCTCCCCACCCACCCCTCACACCATCATCATCACCACTCCTATTATATCAGTGGGTGCACACACACACACACACACACACACACACACACACACACACACACACACACCAAACAAAGAACCTTTCTGTGTAGTCTGTCTAATGGCACCCATCCCCTACTCTATTTTGGGAAGTGACTATTCCTGGTGCATCATTACTGTCATTAGCACAGTCCCACATTATCAAACCATTAGCAGGCATTATCACTATTATACACATTCTTATACATACAACTTCTGCCTAGCCTAATGCATTTCTCTACACCTGTGTGTTGGGGGGAGATTCTGAAGCGTAATTACATTGCAGGGAAGGCAACTTCCTTGTGGTGATCAGATGTTGGTCAACACCACAAAATCATTGAATTTTACAGCGATGACTTGGTTATACAAGTAGTGGTTACGGTTAAGGTTGGGTTAGGGCTAGGACTGAAGATGTGCTCCAGTCCCTGTGCGCTTTAGTGGGCTTGGCAAAAGCACAGAGTTGCACAGTTACTTTAAACCTCTTTCTGATTTCTCTCCACTCTTCGCCCTCTTTTACTTTGAATTTCACTGTATGTGCTGTAGTTACTGATAGAGGATAAAAAAAATTTTTTTTAAATACGGAACGTTTTAGAAACCAAAGTTTGAAAAAGAGACAAAGAGTGAAAGATGATCCAGTGAACCCATGAACTGAACTAATCTCTGAAGAACAAAACAGGGGTCCATCTTCATTCTGATATCCAGTGGGAGGAATCTAGGATAGGAGGCTTTTTTGCCCCAGTGGTTCCTGGGGAGTACACAATGTTGACTTCTTGTGTCTTTGTTTCCAGCACCCCCAAAACAACTAATCTTTCTGGGAATTACAAAAAAAAAACTCTCATTACGAGAACTTCTCTATAACTTCCTTTATTTCTTAGTGACTTACCCATTATATCCCTTTCTGGATTACTATGCCCTTCTTTCATACAAGACAGCCTTTATCATCTATTTACGGCTCGACCTTTTGAACTCTTGAGTTTCTTTACAATTACTGTTTCACATTATCAAAATGGGTACAATATTTGCCCAGTGGCAATACTAAATGTTTTGTGCAGCGTATTTACTGCAAATCCAACATTTTTTCATAACTTCTCAAAGAGTCTCAGTTAGAGTGTACAAGAAATAGCTGTGGGTTTCTAACAATGCTTAGTTACACCACATGAGTTTTATGGGCACAACTGAAGATTGAGTAAAAGATTTATTATAAGTAAGTTACACAAATATAGTATGCCAAAACATAAAGAGTGCTATATCTGGTGTGGTGGTTAGGACAGTCGTCTCACAGCTGGTGTGCCTGTCTGTGTGGAGTTTCATGTTCTCCCCTGGTCTCTTTTCTTCGGGGTTTTCCGGCTTCCTCCCACAGTCCAAGGACATGCAGTTAGGTAACTGATGACTAAATTGCCCATAGGTGTGGATGTGAGCACCTCTCACCCAGCGACAGCAAGGCATGGCTCCAGCACCCCCGTGACCCTTAACAGGAAAAGAGGTAAAGATAATGGATGGATGACTGCTTTAATGAGAAAAATTCTGTAGCTCCAGTTTTGCTAATTTTAGCCACAGCCAGTCGAAAGATACGGATTATGTGAGTAAAATCAAGAAATCACTGGCTGACAAACACTCCAGACTGTGAGTGTCTGCTGATGTAGGCCAGTGATTCATCCCAAATCAGGCACTCAAAGGTCATAACCTTTGACACAAATGAGGGGAAGCAGAGCAGCACCAGCTGTGAATGTTTTCTACTGAATGAAGACAAGTGTAAGGAAATGTTTTTTTAAGCTGCAAATCTAAGGCTTATGTCTTTTCTGCAGCAAGTCATTAACAGGAGTTTTAGAAAAAACACAGATTCATTCCAGTTTAGATGGTAACTACATTGTAATTGCCTTGCTATATCAGTATGGAAAATATTTTTTGTGCATGACCATAAGAACTATAATGAGTATAAAAAAGGATATGATGCGCCAGGTCACACCCAAATATTTAACTCCCACTGATTCATGATTTTCCTTGCAGATCTCTTGAACTCCGGAAACACAGACACACAAACACACACAAACACACAGCAGATGATAATTAAAACTTATGCTTTGTCAGTAATTGCGTCAGAACAAAAATCTGCACACAGCAATGTAAAAACAAAAGAATTAGGAGAAACATTTTGAAACATCCCAAACCAACAACACCCTCCTTGTTTGCCCTCTGCTTTGCTCATCAGTGCAACACTGAAACACACACATATATACAGTATTACAAAGTCACAGCTGTCTGGATGTTTTCTCTTGCTTCTCATGTCCCATTGGATTAAAGCCTTGAAGTTGTAATATTTGTTTGAGTTTATGTCTGTCTGTTTAAATCTGTGTGTCTTATTCTCAGAACTTTAAATAACTGTCCCAATTAAAATTCTCTTTAACTGTTTGGTAGAGCACATTTTGAGTCTCTGTGTAAAAAAAAAAAGTGATGAACTTAATTCAACTTGATTAAACCATCTCTTCCACTCACAGTGCTGTGAAAGATTTGCCACAATCCTGTTTTTTTTTTTTGCCACACTTAAATGATTCAGATCATCAAACACATTTTAGTATTACACAAAAGCAATCAGAGTAAATAAAAAAAAACTGTCTGGCCCTATGTGGAAAAGTAACCCCCTTGCTAAATGATGAATGAACTGTGATTTACCACATTTTTTGGAAAGCTGAGTTGAATTTTACATGCCACACCCAGGCCTGATTACTGCCAGATCTGCTGAATCAAGAAATTACTTAAAGGTGTTTGACAAAGTGAGGCACGCTAAAAGATCTCAAAAAGCAACACATCATGCCGCAATCTCAATACATTTAAGAACAGATGAAAAACAAAGTAATTGACATGTATCAGTCTGGAAAAGGGCTCCAAAGCCATTTCTAAGGCTTTGGAACTCTAGTGAACCACAGTGAGAGCCATTATCCACAAATGGAGAAAACTAGGAATAGTGGTGAACCTCACCAGGAGTGGCTGGCCTACCAAAATTTGTTCCAAGAACACAATGACTACTCATTGACATAAAAGAACCCAGGACAACAGCTAAAGAAGCCTCACTTGCCTCAGTGTTTATTCAACAATAAATAACAAACAATGATCAAAATTATAATCAATGGGAGAGTTTCAAGGTGAGAGTCACTGCTGATCAAAAAGAACACAAAGGCTCATCTCACATTTGCCAAAAAACATCTTGATTATGCCCAGGACTTTTGGGCAAATATTCTGTGGACTGATGAAACAAAAGTTGAACTTTTTGGAAGGTGTTCACATCATGATGGTAGTGTGATGGTCTGCATCTGCTTTGCAGCTTCAGGACCTGGGCAACTTGCAATAATTAATGGGACCATGAATTCTGTGCTCTACCAGAAAGTCCTGAAGGAGAATGTCTAGACATCAGTTTGTGACCTAAGTGCACTTGAGCTTGTTTATGCAACAGGACAATGATCCAAAACACACCAGAAAGTCCATCTCTGAATAGCTTAAAGCCACAACAAAAAACACAATGAAGTCTGGAGTTAAATCTGATTGAGATGCTGTGGTATGACGTTAAATAGGACCTTTATGCTCAAAAACTCAGTGTGGCTGAATTAAAGCAATTCTGCAAGGAAGAGTGGGCCAAAATTCCTCCACAGTCTGCAACACTTGATTGCAGTTGTTGCCATTAAGTGCTAACAGTGCTAGATATTAGGTTTAGGGGACAAGATTTGCATTTTTTTACAGCCTCCTTGGATTTCATACTGGTAGCTGCAGTCAAACAATTGCTAAATGCCAACTCAATACCTAATATTAACTCCAGATCTTTCATCAACTTCATTTGTCTTGAGGAAATGGGCCACCAATGGTCAGTCAGCCAATTGCCCAAATATTATTGACCCCTGAAAATTGATGTGTTCTGTTCAAAATGGCAGTGATTCCTAAATGCTAAATGCCATATTTTGTGAAACTTCCTGAAATAAAGTTGAGTCTACAATTCGATCACATCGAATTGTTTAATTTCAAATCCATTGTGATGCATAAAAGCAAGATCATATATATACATATATATATATATATATATCACATATTTGAGCACTTGTTCAACTTTCAGAAAATGGTCCTTTTCTTGAATCTGATACATTGACGTTAATCCTCACCCGCATTTTCTTCAACAACCATGACAACAACCTGGCCAAGGACAATCACTTAGTTTTGACTTCTGCTCTCAGTATCTCGATGGTAACTTAGATGCTACCATTAGCGCCCTCCTTTAAAATATATTTATGAGTAAGAGATAATGTAGCTGTTCCTAGCTTCTCCAGTAACTAATAAATCAATAGAGAGATGTTTCACAAACACCCTTGTTCCCCACATCTTTTCCAATGGCCGGACAACTCAATTCAATGCCAGGAAATATAACTATTTTGCAATGGCATAGAACAAATAATGAGGCATTATCTGCACAGCTGACATGTGTTGCTCATTGTGCAACTGGACTCTCCCTTGATAAATCATGCCCAGATAAATCACGACATGGTTGAAGGAAAGGCTATGATGACGATAACCACTCATGTTTTGTCTTGATGGACTTAGTGGGGAATTTACACATTGGTGTCAAATAGGTGAAAGAAAAACATTGGCGTAACCACTGTGGAAACAGGTCCGAATTTTTTATGTTTCCACCGATGTGTCATTGATTGAATGCCTGTCTGGATGTTTTTATGTTGGTGGTCTATGAGTGCGATTGCTGTACTTTTACACTACAAGTCAAAAGGCTGTACATGCCTTTTCCTTCCGTAGTTTTTTTTTTTTTTCACTATTATTACTTTCAAAATTGTACATTAATACGAAAGATACATTTTATTATTTTATTATATGCTAGATTGTTCAAACATTTAGCTTTGGTACACTCATTGCATTCTTCCATCAGATTCACAGGGTCACCCAATGGTTTCTAGTTCACAGACTGCCTTGTCAAGAGTTCATTTGAGTTTCATTTTTTTAATGTGCTTTAGACCCTCAGTTGTGTTATGCAGAGGCAGGATAGGTACACAGTGCATAGCCCTATTACTGCTACTTCAACAACTGTACATTTCATATTATGGTAAGAAACACTCAGTTGGTTCTAGGTTTGTATTTTTGTTAGATGTAGACATGGTGAATGGACGGTTCCTGCATGGAGAAGGTGGTGTCATGGTGTTGGGGGTGCTTTGCTTGTGACACTGTTGGTGACTTTGTCAAAACTGAGGGCACACTTAACCAGCATGGCTACCACAGATTATCCAGCAACTTACTGGGACCATCATTTGCTTTCCTACAGGACAATGACCCCAAACAATCCTCTTGTATGTAGGTAATGTAAGAGCTATTTGTCAAAGAAGGAGAGCGACGAAGAGCTGCATCAGAGGACCTGGCCTCCACAATCACTAAATCCAATTGAAATGGTTTGGGATGAGTTGGACTGGAACGTAAGGGAAAAGCAGCAAAACAAGTACTCAACTTTGGAAACTCCTTCAAGATTGTTCAAAAACCATTCGAGGTGACCACCTCGTGATGCTGTCAGATAGGTGGAGTTTGGATTTTACAGGAGCATTGCCACTTCAGCCTACAGCAACTGAAAGCAGCAGAAAATTAGAGGCAAAGGATGAGAAGCAAACAACTGGACCATAGTGGCTTATAAATAAGCAGCTTTCAGTCACTACTGACGTTAAAGCTAAAGAGTCTGTGTCTATTCATTCTCTCAGGATTGTCTAAATTCCAGTCTGTCACAGCATGTGGGTTGACCTGTCAAATCCTGTATGTGCTCCATCATCTCTTCTGTCAAAAGGCCTTCTCTCTGCTGGACAGAGTCACACATGGGAACCTGTCAGTCATCCATAGTTAAACACTAATACGGCGCACATGCTCTGAGCTTCTGGCACCGCATTGTGTAACCCAGTATTGGAAAGCATTATCCCAAGAAGATTACATGACGACCATGATTCCCAGTGAAAAGCAGGTTGTCAAAGGTTCAGTCTTCTGAGAAACAGGTTGGTGCATGTGGGATTATTAAATAACATTTATGGTTCAATGTAAAAAACATTTTACTACCACTCAATTTTTTGTGTATCTCTTTTGGAACACCTCATTTGAACAACTGGCTGCAACACAACAAATCTCTTACAGGAAACAAAAACAATATCATGTCTCCAGTTTCCCTATGATGGCTTTTCACTCTGCCTTCCAGTCTGGCTGTTTGGGTTTGACGTTGACCATTCTGCATAACTGATTAAAGTTGCTGTTCTTATTTTGAATGACTTACAAGTCATTGTGCAAATAAGTGTAGCTTTTCCAGAATTTAGGGAAATTTTACAAATAATATACTACATAATAAACTTTATGCTGATGTTCACATTGCACATAAATGACAGAAGTTAAAAAAAGTATGCCTAATTATATGTAAATTTACTCTTTGACCCTACCAGGAGTATTTATGTGATCAGTTCAGTGTATAAACTCCTTTTTGTATAGATTTGGTTTAAAGCATGCCAGATCTCTTCTTTGTCTTTGATTGAGAGTGATGTTCTTTATCCATGTCTACTATATTCTGATGCCTCCTATTACGTACAAGAAAGTTGTTTTGTTGAATAGTAAACCTACCATGCTTACTGTACATGCTTACACATTATAGCTAAGCAGATTACATTAGCTAGGCTTTATATTTGAGCTCTCAGTTGGAGTTACATAGTTTAACATAGTGTTATTATTTGAGTGTTGTGGAAGGAGGCCCAGCCACTAGACTTCCTCTGAAGGCTACTAAAGCTGCAATAGAGAAGTCCCATGTACTACTTACCAATCATTCTGGGATGAGGTCCAGGCCTAAACCCCTACAGCGAGAGACGGAGAGATGTACACGCCAATCATTCTATTGCTAGATTTGAAGCTAAGAGTCGGGGCTAAAGAAAAGCTGAAAGGAAAGGCAGTGGACAAAGAGGATTAGAGGATGAGTTTAGCACAACATACAATAATAATCCTGCCAATAAAAACACCATTAACACTGTAATCATTTTTCCTTCTTCCTTCATGCTATTTGACAGTATAATATTACTGTACTTGGCAGAATCCTGAAAAACACTGGGGAGTATTCCAGAGGAAACATTTGCATAGAGCTTATGATGTGTAAGGATAGTTTGGGCAGGTGCCAGCAAGGGATGTTGGAAGTTATCTTTTGAAGTACACATTCATCCAGCTGGGTGACTGATGCGGGTTCCGTTTTGTGTTTTTCAAATAAGGAAAACTGTGTGTTTCCCAGATCCAACACAAGCTAAAACTAAGAATAATAATTTAGCAATTATTTAGATTACTAAGTCCTGAGTGATGAATGTACTTCCTGATGAATGATGAGGCATGTGTGCCAAATGTTTACAAGAAAACTACAGTTTAGATTTAGGAATTGAATGATGTTAGAAATGATCTCTGGGCTGGGTGTGGAGCAAAGCAACATCTGGTAGCAATCTGTCCCCTGGCTCAGCGTGCAATATATTAGTGTATAGTCTATGTGCATGTGTGTTACTTGCATATTTCATGTTTGTTGGCTACACGAGATGAAGAGTAGGGGTTACCCTTGGGGTTATTATGAGAGACAGGGCAGAAAAAATGAAATTCCCATTTTCCCTTCCTGCTCTTTCCACACTTGACTGGGTTAATTAAAAAAATTCCTCTCAGGTTTGTTAGATGCTGTAGGGGGTGGCACCGCAGTGAGTGACACAGTGGGAAAGTGACCTCATCATGGGGAGGTTTTTGTTTTGTGGGGGTTGTTTGACAGGTTTTCTCCTAAGCAGCTCAAAGATAAGCCCAAAGACACATATACTTCCAGTCCATGAAACATGTACACACATACACACACACTTGTAACCCCCTCCACAGTCTAACAATTACCCCTCACCCTTCTACCCTGGGAACAGGAACAGTCACTTGCAGCTGACATCAACAACTGGGAAACCTGCTGCACACATCCGGTTTATTATTGACTGAGCAGCATTTTCAAGGAGCACAATGTTGGTGTCAGGGCAAAGGTTATTTTCCCCTACTGTTTAGCAACAATATGAAAGTAAAAGACGTCTAGTGTCAGAATTAGGATAGGTGGGTACTTCCTCTCCACCACAGGAAACTGCTAATATACAAAAACTGCAGCAGGGCTGGATAGAGGGAAATAAATCAAAGGTGCAGTAGTTCTCGGTTTGAATTGACTGCAAAAACCTTAGAAAAATAAAAATAAACATGCAAACATTTTTCACAGTTTGTTTTATATGTTCTGTGTGCTTTTCTTAAATGTGCTTTACACAGATTTCATTATATGATTGTTAAAATCACATTTTTTCAGCCCTCACACTAAAGGTCAGTCAGTGTTTGATGATATAGATGAAAATGAGGATCTGAAAAGGCAAGAAAGACAGAGATAGACAGAAAAATAAGCAGCGACTGACAGACTGGGAATGGAAAGACTCTTTCGATCTTTTGGTTTGCCTGTGAGCAGACAATGAGCAGGCCATGCTTCAGGTGCTGTAAGCATTTCTGTCTGTCATAGTGTCTGCTGTAATCCCTCGACTGAAGAGTGCATGTTGATCCAAAAAATGTCCTCCTTTGATTTAGATTACTTTTTTGCTTTTAGCCTGAGGGAACCCAGATCAGCATGTCTCTGCTGTGAACTGCAGCCTGTCCTCTTGCTCCTGTCTGTCTTCACTCTGATGTCTGTAAAAATGACAGGATGAGGCTGAACTGCATTTGCTAGTAGGGCTGCTTCTGTACATCTTCTTTTGTTAATGTCTGTCGTGGATTTGGGTGAAAATCTGATGATGTGAAAATTTGAAATTTGAAATCTGTTTTTGTAATCTAATCCTGCTGAGGTGGTCTATTTTGAACTTCCTGAAGCTCTAATGGCTTTACCAAACTGACCTACTGTATAAATCCCAAGCAGCATCACTGATATTAGGAGCCATAACTGTATTTCATAGATTAGATTATTAGATGAACAGGCTAATATCCTGTGTTATGGAATATGAATTAAGGGGGAATTGCCTGACATTCCTGACTGAAAAGTAAACTTAAACAACCCTGGTCTTTTTCTCATAAATGTGACCATTCTGACAAATCATTCATCAAGCTCTTCTCACTGCTTCCATTGTAGAAATGCCAAATATGTGAAAAGCACCAGGCTTTCTACCAGCACTTGAGTGAATTAGCTTGTCAACGTCAGTGGCTGGGGTTGTTGTTATTGGACAATGTCTTGTCCAAAGACACTTTGACACATGACAAGGAAGTGTTGGGTCTCCAACCGCCGACCTTAGAGTCAGTGGACGACTACTCTATCAACTGCCCATGCCAAGCAACACAAACAATGAGCATATTCCTGCAGACTAACAGTAGCTCAATGTTACATTGCACACTGCAGCAACTCGTAGTCCACTACTACATTTATTGAGCACGTTGACAGGTTGATCTGACAGTAATGTTACGTTGCTCGATGGCTTCCTCCTCAAAGTGGAAGCTCTTCAGTAACTTTTAGTTTGATTTCAGACCTGCATGACAAACACTTAAAAATATAAACATGTTTCTGTTTTAAAGTTTTGTTATGCATTTGAAATAATCATACTGCCTGTAATTACTTTGTACAGTATATAAAGAATCTGAGTTGTGCACACTGGTCTGGTGAGGTCAGCTGATGTCATATAGCACACCGGGAGTTTTATAGGAATGCATCCTGGCTTCTCTCCTTTTCCTCATCCTCTCGTGATGTTATTTCCAGAAAAACATCCATCTTTTTTGGCATATTTTTTTTACAATGTAGCATTAATCAAAGACCAAATATTTTAATTTAATTTGTCCAGTCAAATTGCTCGACCAGAACTAGATGTTTTTTGACCAACACAGTCCTGGGCTTGTTCAGTTTAGTTCAACTTGGGAACCGTTTAAAAACAGGTTTGCTTTTCCACGGAATAGAGAGCCACCATAGAGAGAGAGCAACTAGACTGAACAAAAATACCACCCATCTTGTAATGTGATGGACAGATGGATAGAGATCAAATGACTGTGGAACAAGTCCAGGGCAGTTGAATAATTGTTGTGAAAGTCTGAGCTGTATTTCTGGTCATTATCCTGTTGCACAATGACTCCTTCTCCATAAAGATGCAAACCTGATGATTTAGAATATCTCAGGACAATAGAGTGATACTTCTCTTCAGTCAGGGCTTATTAGGTTTGGTGTAAGTGTAACTACAGACTCGGCTGACTAGACTCCAAGACTTGAATTTTCCCACTGCTGTGTTTCAATGCTGATTTGATGCACTAATATAATAAATCTTTTCTTAAGAAAATAAGGTTTTTAGGGTGAAATGTAGATGTGTTTTATTCCACCCCAAGTACTTGGCCTTGTTCCCGAGAAGTGGTTTAGAGACGGCTACTCATCCTCTGAGAAAACTGCTACATGGCTTTTCTTTGACAGTACTTTTGCTATTTGGAGTCTTGCAGGTTTTTTTTCTTTTCCCCCTGATTTTATTTTATTTTTTAATTTAGCACATTCTGTGTTCTGTGATTAAGTTGCTTTTTCACAGTATCTCTGTGGTGTGGTCTGCCTGATCAAGCTTTGGATACAACTGACCCAATGTCCACATTGCGAGTACCACGAACTGCTGGTTAGAGATTCACTCCAGCCATGAATTCATGCAGAGGAAATTCGTCTTGTCTTAGAATAACAATCTGACTTCCGATGAGTACATCAAATCTACCCGAGTATCATCTAAATACATGATTCAGTGGAAGCAATCAAATTTAAGCAGATCTGATCTTTTGTACAAAGGACTGGCTTCAATTTGACTGCTGACCTAGACATAGTGCACAGTCCCACAAATTTCATCTTCATTTAACATCATGATGTCAATTTTTTATATACTATACAAAATCCTCATACTACTTCTTCTTATTCCCAGGTTTACATACAGATATCACAGGATCCACTATATACACTACATAAACATCCTCACAGCTAAATTCAAATATACGGTGTATGAACTCAAAGTAAACCACATATTGTGTTCTAGCTTTTTGTGTAGTACCACTAGTACTTTTCATGTATCATCATATATCATGCTGATGATCCTATATGATACAGCCATTAAGTGTTGCTGAATTGCAATGTTTGATATCTGATGCTGATATAATGTAGCTTTCAAACCTTGGGTACCTGAAGCTGGGTTCACTTCACTTTCAAGAGTTAGGAAAAGTAATTTTCCCTTCTGTGTCTGTCTTTTTTATGTTTTATGTTTGTATGTTTGTATGTTTGAACTCTGGGGGCTAGTGGAGGACAAATGTCCTGTGAAGGTCATATTCAGCAGATGCTTGCAGACAAAAATGTGTTTAGGTTAATAATCCACCAGTTAATTGATATGTCTCCTGCCTACCAGGCCACTGGTGTGTATTAATGTGTGTATGGCCACGCGTGAGTGATATTGAGTATTAGCCTACAGAGAGTAGTTTGTCTCCTGTGGTGATGTAAGTGTCCTTTTACTGTGTTTGTGTACACATGCAAATCTGCATCATTTAAGTAAGAGGGGAGTTCATTGATCACCTCTTAATGAAGCCCTCATGTGTCCAATTACCGGCTCACACACAGCGCAATTGGGGACTTAAAGCTGCTAGTTGTTTTTCTGTCAGATATGGATTCTTTTATACTTCAAACTTTGTTTTACGATTTTGATGTGACAGCAGAGCATCCATGTTTGTAAAAACATGTGCTTAGTAACCCAACTAGACATCTGCTTCACATTTTTCTGTCCTCTACTCCAGCGACTAGAGGTCTTAAAACAGCATATAGCATCATCACCATCATGAGAGATCGATTAGGACGAGGAAGAAGCGAAGACTGTGTGGTGGGGGGATCCTTTGCCATAGTTCAAATGCTATTTCATTAAGGGTTTTTATATTTATGAGGAAGGTGCTTTTTGTGGTCTTGGGCCAACTCATAATCCATCAGTTTTCAGATATCAAGTGCACCCGTGAACGTCCAAGTGTAGGAGAGAAACGTTGTGCAAAATGTGAGAACATCATTAGTTCCCTATCCAATACTATATCCCCATGACGATTTTCACAATGGGAACACAGAGCAGAACTTCAAAAAGACATCACTGCTGGGTGACTTTGCAAAAACTAGATGTTGTCAAATTTTCAGACTTAGTGTCTCCAGTCTTTGACAAGCACTCAACACCAGCAAATCTGATACACTCTCATGTTGTACAAACCTGCAACCCGCCACAAAACCTGGCAACTGTAGCAAGCTTCTCCTAAACTCAATTGTATGTGGAAAAATGATGCAATTATGAAAATAGAATTTGTAAATGTGAAAGTCAGGGTGAGGTTAACTGACTCATGATGAATTTAGTGCCTGAATTCAGAAATTCTGTAAAAACCATAGTAATGGGCATTGTCCAAAGTTATCAGAAACCACTTCAGTTTGTAGTAGAATAGAAGTGGAATTTAACATATAAAGCAATTGATTCTGACCATAGTCTGTGTTCCAAAATTGGCAGTGTTGACTGCTTTAGCCATGGCAAATGGATATGAGGCACTGCTGTCAGTTAATTAAAAGAGATTTATCAATGGCCTGCATTGATGAGGTTTCGGGGTCAGTGAGGGGCGCATGATTTGGTTCTTCTTCAGTCAACTCGAATCTGGAGGGGAGGCTTCCTGTGCACTTGGTGGGGATAACAAGTAGCCCATTGTGTGCCTCTGAGTGCGTGATTGTGTGCCATTGCTTTTATGATGGTGCAAGCAGAGGGTCGCGGATAACCCTGATGAGTGAGCATGACCAGGTGTCATGTGATAGCTGGAAGCGAGCACAAGGGACACTTGAAAAAGAAAGTAAACAACCTTATACCTGTTGTGCAGTCTTCGTCTGCACCCAGACCACTGCAGCAACCCCTCACCAACCTGGAGAACATGGTTTCCAATATCTCTGTCTGACCACAGTCATTTCGCTGACCAAAATAAGACAGAAGCATGTTACCTGTGTTTATTGATGAAACTGTAATTAAGCTCAACAGGAGCAACCTACCACGTCAGCTTGGGCTCTCTGATATGCATTCACTGTGCACTTTATATTCTGACACTTGTTGATCATTGCCAACAATACATGTTAAACTGATATAAATGAATAAATACGAAAAATAAACAAACAATATTATATAATTATTATTATTACATGATTACATAATTCAAATCATTCATTTACCAATCCCTTTTACACTTTGATTTAATTGTTCCTTTAGTTCCTAAATTTTTTTTCTTTTAGTTTGTTCAATTTTCGTAACTGTTGTCCTTCTGATATTCTGCCTTCTTTGTTTCTTGTCCATTATTGATACGTCTTCCACTATATTTCTTCACTACTGCATTAGTGTCGCTTATTATGAGGAACTCAATAAGCTGCTCAAGTACATTGAATTACATCAGTTTTACAGTAAGAGTAAATAGCTTGTTTATAATCCTAGCCTTCAGTCTTAGTATTCTGTAGGTAAGCACACTGCTTGCTCCTGATACTGGTAATGAACTGATATTTATTTCAGAAGGTCTTGGGTGAAATGATACATTTTGTTCTGTCTACTTCTACTTCACAAACTGTAAAACGCTGGTTGTTCTTTGAAAAATAGTAGGGGTACATTTTTTTCTGAGGAATATTCATGTCATTACTTTATTTAATAATTTCTGATGTATAAACTAAAATCAGGTTCTGGACTTGCAGGTTTTACATGCTGGTATTATCCTTTTTAAAAAAATTTTGTTGAAAATATACAAAAATATAAAAAGCCACTGGCTTTAACCAAATTTCAGCTCTTTGCTGTAAGTTTTTATTAGAGGTTTACTTAGTTTTCTTTTCATTCATAAACATGAATTATTCTTGCTAATATAAAGTTGTTCAACTTGAAATTAGCAGAGTGTTGGATGTCTGTGATATTTGGGCCCAGATGGCACTGCATTAAAAACAGGAATGATTCTGTGATGGACATCACTACATGGGCTTAGGTATCCTTCCAAAAATCACTGTCTGTGACCACAGTTCACTTACCATTAAAAATGCATGTTAAAACCATGCAAAGAAGTAGCTATATGTGAACATTATCTAGAAACACTGCCATCTGATGTTGTGCATTAATGTTTACGGAATGGGCAGCTTACACATCTGGAAAGGCTTCATCAATACTGAAAGATATATCCAGGTTTTAGAGCAGCGTATGCTCACATCCAGACAGCATCTTTTTCAGGGTATGCCTTGTAGGACAATGCTAAAACACATACTGCATCGATGACTGCATGGCTTTGTAGAGGAGTCCAGGTGCTGAGCTTGAACTTTCACCAGAAAATATTTGGCTCATCTTGAAAGAATGGGAGAACATTCTTCTCCCAAAACTCCGCAACTGGTCTCCTCAGTTCCAGTGCAAAATTAAGTTGCTTTAAACCACAACATTTTATGTAAATATGACTCATTACAATTGTTTTTCACAATTACAGGGTAGGTTTTCTAACCTAGTAAAGTATGATTTCTATCTTGTGAACATGCTTTGATGGTAAATATTGATAATAGGTTGGTTGAGTGAGCCTGCTGCTAGGAACATTTAAGGCATGGATAAATTATGAAAAATCCAAGATTTCTGGTTTCACCACACTGACCACTGCTGATCACTGAACTACAGTTTTTTTGTGAATATGACATCTTCTCGCTCTTTATTTTCCATGACCACCGCTTCAGTGAGTTTCTAAATCCCTTTTTTTTTCACCTCAGTGATTTACAAAGAAATTCTGCCCCTGTTGTCAGAGTAACACTAGGACTGAGCACTGCAAAGTGCTGTGTCCTTTGACTGTGAACAAAGAGCTTTCTGTTTGAATAATCGTTTCCAAAGTTTTTGCCAAACATCCATTTGGAGTTTTGGCATTTAACTCATCTCCTACTGAGGATCCAGCATCAGTAGATATAAACACCACAGCAATGCTCTCCTTTTTGCTGAGATTATTGCTGAGTTAGATTACAAGAAACATTAAGGGGATGAGTGAAATGTGGTGAAAGAATCAGATTTTTTTCCCACAAATATGCAAATCAGTGACTCTCTCAATCTTTCAAAATATTTCTGATCTTTGGGCTTGGACACAATAGTGTGTAGTGCTTTTGCTTGTTGTAAAAAATCTGCTGATATTCAACTCTCTCTCTAGCACCCCTTAAAATAATTTTGAATATTACTAATAAGTTTTAATTAACGTTAGATCTTGCACAAGTTTCTGCTTGAGACAGGTAACAAACAATTATAGATTCAAATGGCTTTGAAAAACATGATGCTACACACTCCACTACAGTAGGTAGTGACGGCACCTACAACACTTTTAACATGGGTAGTCTGCCATGACAGTGGAAGCAAAGGAGGTAAGGGGAAGGTGAGGTAAGAACAAGTAGATAAGGGAGAATGTCCAGGCACAAATTAAAACCAAAAATAGGTGTTAATGTAATAATAATAAATAATAACTTTATAACTCAAATTACAGTACTCAGTGTTATACAGGTCCTCAGAAACTGTCTGGTTATAGCTCATGGTGGGAATACCATCAAAGAATAACTTAATACATCAATAATACATTAGCGTGTAATTATATAAGCTAAACTATAGTTAAAGCTGCCATTTGCAGTTTAAGCTAAAATTCTGTTTTCATGGGAAATGTTTTCGTAGATTGATAAAGAGTGTGTTTTTTTTAATAGTCAGGAGAACTAGGGCAAAATGACATAACGTTTTAGTATGGATCACTTGCTTTAGAAGGACAGAGGAGGACAATGAGGGAGAGAAGGAGAAAGAATAGGATGGGGTCAGCAGAGAGAGGGAGCAAGAAGCAGCTGAAAGTGGTCAGGTAGTTTATGAAGACACTTTTCACTTTCATATAATGTTAATGTTTGTTAAATTCCACTACATCTGTAAACTGCTGTAATTGCTATCTAATAAAATAAGCAATTTAGCAGGTGTGTTGAAAACCTTTGCAAGAGACTGCATTGATGTCACATTCCCATTAGGGGCAGAGCGCCCCTTAAGGTCTGATCCTACAAACTCCCCTGGAAGAAGAAAAGCTTGTGTGAGTTGTGACTCTGGTAAGAAGTTCAAAGGAGGAAATAGCAAGTGTAGTTGCTATCAAGAACAGCTGCACAGTAACCACAGGAGACTCTGTAATAACAGCTTTAATTAATTTGAAATATTATGTCAAGTTATATCATTCAGGGAGTGAGGCATTCTTTAAGCCGCACACATTTTCAATATCTTGATGATCTTGATCAGATGTTTTCATTCTCCTGACATCACTAGGGTTATTTGCAGTTAAGCAATTGAATACCACAAATCAAATTTGAAGGTTGGCTGCATTAAAAAATGTGATAATTTGAACGTCATCTCCTCAGCTTGACCCTTAACCTTGCACTCTGGAAGTAAAGAAAACGCAATTTGAACATGGCCTTTGTTGTGGCTTCGTGGCTGGGCATGTGGAGGCAAGCACGCACACGCACACGCACACACACACACACACACACACACACACACACACACACACACACACACATAGGCTTACACAGTATGCATGCACTCATTGGAAACAGCATTTCTCAGTTCACCGGATATGATATGATCACTTATTTGTTCCATGATTAAAAACTGAACTTTTTTTTATTGATCTACCAGATGGCTTTGTGTTATCTGGTGAAACTGAGGGGCCCTTCTGTGTGTGTGCGTCACAATGCTGACAGAAATACACTGGTGGCCTAAAATACTGTGCACAACAACAGAACACACAATGACAGTTTTGGACACTGTTCACAAGCTTCCTGTTAAAGCAATAGCAAGCTCTACAAGTGAGGGGTGTGCCCTCGTCTGCTGGGTGAGTAGGTTCAGGGTTAAACAACAGGGAGTTAGTGTTAGGTAACATATAATGTAACGTAGTGGTCAGGCTGAATTTTTATGGTCTGTTTCTAATGCACAGGAAACACCTGACTGACAGTTGTCTCAGTAATAGCCTGACAACTTGGCTCCAGTTGCTCTTGAGGCTCCAGAGTGCTATTAACACGTCTGTGAGTCGTTTGTCTGCCTCACTGTCCTCCAACCTGAACTGAACAACGACCATAACCCTCAGCTTGGTCTTTAACCTTGTACTTCAAGAGTAAAGAAAATGCAACCTGCATATTGCCTTTAATGTAGGTTGAGTGGCCTGGGGTGAGCAGAAACACGCTCACAACATGCACACATGAGGAACAACAGCGCTTATCTCATCTCCTTCATCTTCTTGGTCTGTAAGTTACTTTACATGTTAGTGTGTTTCAAATGGCAATGTAAGGCAATTTAGTGTCATGTGACTGCAAAACCGTTGTGTTTACTGACATGACACGACTAACTACTGATTACCACTGATTACTTTATACCTGTTTTCTCTGCTGGTCGAGCCGTCAGTTTGGCTTTTTACTTTGGGCACATACATAATTTTATGCTCTGGTTCACTGCTTCTTGCTGTTTTCCTCCAACACTGATTATTCTAGCCAGATTGCGCCAAATAGCCAGTTTGAAGTAGAGCTGAACTGCAAACCAGCCATAAAGAGTATATTTTAACCCAGTCTCCCTGTCTCCATTTCAGAGACGATTATTTCTGCTTGTAAGTATCAACCAAATCACATGTGTATGAGTTTGTGTTTTAAAACAGAATAGTATTTGTGTTTCTGCTCATTGTTTTATTTAAGAGCAGGCACCTTTACTGTTTGGTTCACTCTCACTACTTGTGTTAGCATTGATTCCAGTATTCATTAGGTTAACTTAAACATTTTTTATACTGTACATATAATTACATGGAGCTTTGCTGACAACTTATAGTGACGATTTTTTTTAAAAACAAAATTCATATTGTGCATAAAAACTGAAATGTAAACTCAAGTTTAGAAGTTTATACATTTGAAAGTTTAGTGCGTCTCTGTGTGATGACAACTAGGTCTGGATTTATTTAGATTTTCGGGATTTGGCTAAAACTAAAACTACTACTACTCCTTTTGATGTAAGCCAGCAGCAACTGTCCATGGTAAGGTAATGAGGTGGTCACTGAAAGTGCACGACAGTGTTTAAGACTGTTTGACACTATTATGACAAATACTTGTTTCTGCTAATTATTAATGTGCACATGAAGCAGTTTCTTCTTATTAATATGCTGTTTTTTTGGTTTGTTTAGGTCATGTTGGTCTCCCAACATGGATGTTGTGTAGATGTTTACGCCTCAGCTGTCAGTCTTTGTCTGAGAGTTTACGTCAATTACACCTGCCAAGTGCATGTTAGAGCCCATCCCCAGAGGAAAACTGTGCTGCTCACTTTTGTCCTTTCCTTGTCTGCTGAAAAATAAATCACGCTCTTATCTTGAGTTTAGTGAAGTCTGAACTTTCTCTCCTAAAACCGCGCCTTAGGAGAAATATGAAGCGACAGCTAAGGTCAGTTTAAGAGAAATTAACCTTAATTGTGCGAAAGCAAAGGAACTGCGGAAGGTCATGGGATAGTCAGTGTTCATATGTTTCTCATGAATGACACTTTTGAGATTCAAAGATAAAGTAAAGAAAACACTGAGTGCTGCAACTGAGATGTATTTTAGCTATTTTAATCAACAAGTCTCCTTTCAACAGAGAGCACTTTGTAATCGCTCACCTACCTACAGAAAGTTCTACCAAGTGAGCCACGGCCGCCTGTGTTTTGTTTCCTGAATTAGTAAATAATTGTATGTGGAAATAGACAAAACAAAACAACTCAGGAACAAAAAAGGTAAATAATAAAATATGATATGGGGTAAAATTTGCACATGATCAGAATTTTGGATGTATTAAATGTAATGTAATGTACTGTAGGTGAATCTTAAAGTAACAACCTGTTTTTGGTTCATAGTGGTTTCTCAAGAGCAGAGCTACGTCTCATAGAAGGTGTGAGAAAAACATCTGGAACGTTTTAAGACCTTAGAAGAGGATCAGAGTGAGACAACATCATTGATCATTTCCAAACTATGAGAAATTAATCAAAAGCTCATACTGGCATTAAAAACAAGCTGTGCACAACAAGTGTGTCACAGAGAAGCTCTAGACAGACACAAGATCCTTCTACTCTGTTTTTTTTTCATGTCACACCTGTGTTTATGACCTTGCAGTAATTCTGTTAAATGGTAATGGAAAATAGACTTAGAAGAACAAAACCAAAAGCAAAGGCCTAATAATTTTTAAAAATGTTTTTCTGCCTTCCTCACTGCCAGAAGCAGGACTTTAAATTAATATTTAATGATGTTTGCAGAGACATTTGTTTTATCACCTCAGCTGTATGAAGTGGCCAAATAAATCAATTCATGCACTTTTAGTAAAAGCATGACCCACTCCTGCTGCACTTTATTAATGCATCTCTCCTGTGAATTGACATCAGAGTCTTTTTATTACTAATGGGGAATACAACACCACACAGCCTGTGTCACAGTTGTACATCAAGTATTTTGTCTGAAACAACCATGTAATTCCACTTGGGTCAATCTCAGCTTGGTTTGCTTTCAAAAGAAAGCTTGTGTTATGACATAGAAAGACATGGCTGTTTATCAGAAATGTCTGTCAGAAGCGTATAATAAAAGACATTCTAACAACAACAGATGCTATTCAGCAGCATCATGGGAAATAGGGTCTAAGGTCTTAAGACCTGACCCACATTAATAAGACCTTTACTTTATCAAGTGCAATACTAAAATGTTGACATTCCTCTTTAGCTGTTCATTATATTATTATAATAATTAAATTTATTTAAAAACCACCAAGTAATAAAATCTGAAGAAATAAAAGTCTGTTGTGTCACTTTTGAAGTAGTTAATTTTCTGATTCTTGTGAATAAAGTAAATGAGAAAACAAAACAAACAAACAATAAAACACAAGAACTCTAAACCAGGTGTAAAATCAGGACTATGTATTAAAGGATATTACAGAAAGACCGAATGTCTTCAATAAAAACAGATTTCCTGGAGAGCTTCTCTAAGTCTTTCTGAACTCACATGATAGGAATTAACACATGTTGCAAAACTAATTCTGTTTCTCCTGAAGAAAAACAAGTTTTATTCAGAACCTTCTAAAGAAACGAATTAATACTAAGGCCATATCACTTATGAAGTGGAAAAACTGGAGCACAGATGAAAGAAATAAAACTATAAAACTGTAACACTAATTTCCATAACATCAGTGAGTGTCATAACCTCTCCGGCAATATATGAGTTTAGCAGGGACTTTCCTTGTTTCCTGTATGACAAGTATCTCTGCTGTGATGTGCACTAACATAGCAAGCCCAGCTCTAAGATAGCTCTGCTTTGCAGACAGAAACAAACATCTTTTTGTGCAAATGGAGGGCAGAGTCCGTCATGTGCTTGATATTATCTGTTTATGAAGTGATTAAACAGTGGCCCTCTGTGTTCTAATAAGCTGCTGTGGCTTTAACAGTCTGGCCTCTCAGTGTTGTTTTGTAATTCTAATTAACCTGGAAGCAAAGATGTTCTATATCTTCTGATAATGCATGTATGAACGGTTTTATAACATGCACATTCAGAGTAGTCAATTAGTACAGGTGGTCAGTTCCTCATAATGAAAACATGGAATAATGTATGTTTTCTCGTGTCAAAGAATAAGCTAATGTAAGGGAAGCGAATGAGAAAATGATCAACGGTGAATCTGTTGGCAAAGGAATCCTCGACTATTATTTGTGCTTGTGCGACATCCAGTGGACACAATGTGAAGCTCTCAGTGCAGTCAGCTATCAGCTACAGATGAGTTCCATGACAGCGACACATGTCTGAACATTTATTAAGACAGTAATACACAGACAACATGACATTAGGAAATAAGCTCATTTGCTTTCTCGCAAATGATTATGATGAAATATGTCTGTACAGTAAATATACAATTTCCATTAGCAGCTGATTGGCCTAGTTGAAGGGAAAGGCAAGATAAAAACATCCAACCTGACACTATCACAAGGTAACATAATCTGCCTACAACTACAAATTGTACACATTACATAAACACGATACAACAAGATTTAGAAGTACTGCTAGTTAAAGCTAAATGTTACTGTACAAGCATGAGAGAGTTAAATCGGATCAGCAAAAAAGCAAATAAGTGTACTGTATTTTCAAAATTGGTTCAGGAAAGGCACACAAATCTTCTAACTCAGCCCCCTGATGTTTTGGGCATCAAACTGATGGAAATCAGGGAATTTTATGAAAAAACAAAGCAAAACAAAAATCATTTATGATAACATAATAAATAAAAAGGACAACAACAAAAATGCTACGAATCAAAACTGTGATATCAGAATAACAACAAAGAAAACAAACAAACGAAAAGGTGAACAGTAGTCAGCTTAGCCCTCAGTAAGCATTCACATTCATTTTTGTGCTATACAGACTCAAACCAGATAGTACTCATATGTGGGACACGTAATGATGTGGCACTGCTGACCTGAAGAAGACGAGCCTGAAGTGGCCGATGTGTAAAATGGCAAATATGGCCCAAATATCTCTAACAAAATGTGGGTCACCCTTGTCAAGAGTGTCACATTTGGTTTATTTGGACCATGCTTCCTGCTTGTGGCTCAGATCTGACAAACAGGATAAACAAACGAGGTAGGTGGTCTGAATGAAAGTGTCTGGTTTGGTCCAGATCTGGGCAATGGCATCTTTACTATGTGGGAAGTTTCTCAAAGATGATCCACTAGAATATAATCTAGCATAGATTCACATATTGATACGCTGACTATTTAAGTTACTGATTCATGTATTGTTACACAGTAGGGTACCATTTCTGTCAACACAATAATAAAGAACAACATGACCTGAACAGTTTTCACTCTACAGTAAAAAATAAACAATTTACTGAGATGTGCAGCTTAACTACTCTGCTCTGGTGTAAACCAGTCTTCATTTGTTAAAGTTTCTGTTAAATCTTCTTTTTTCTTCATACTGAGCTTTGTACATGTTCCAAGCACCTGTGTGATGACTCTCCAGCCTGATGTGAATTAGCTGCCCTTCAGCTGGTGGTTTTCCCTACTCTCTGAGGCTGAGTCAGGCTTCAGCCTGGGTGCATGGCTCTTGGTGCTGACCATCACTGACTTGCGCATGGAGGACAGACGATTGCGGAAACCCTCTCCAGAGAAAAAATAAAGCAGTGGGTCAAAGCATGAGTTGGCAGCAGCCAGGCACAGTGTCACCACTACAGATTTCTGCATGGCAATCCTCTCTGAGCAGGTAGTGTCAGTTCGGGACAGAAAGTTTAGGTGGATGGTGCGCTGCACGTGGTAGGGCATGAAGCTGATCAGGAAGGTCAGCAGGACGATCACAATCATACGAATGGCTTTGCTGGCTGTGCCCCGCTGACGTCGGGCAGTATGTCTGCGAAACAGTAGGGTGCGGACTATGCCGGCATAGCAGATCAGGATTACCAAGAAGGGCAGGGCAAAGCATATCACAAGAGACACATAGTTCAACAAGACCAGCTTTTCCACCCTTTCACCCCCTTGTGGAGGCTCAAAGCACTTGGTTTTGTTTGTGCTGCTGTCAAAATGTTGGCCAGACATTAGGAAGGGAGAGGATGCGAGACAGATAAACAACCAGATGCCTGCACACACCAGGCGTGCACGCTCCTCTGTCACCAGCTTCAGGTTCTTCACAGGGAAGACAATGGCTAAGAAACGTGTGACAGACATGGCAGCCATGAAGTAAACACTGCAGTAGAGGTTTACATAGAGGGCGTAGGAGCTGATGCGACAAAGGAAATCCCCCTGGTTCCACTGGCCCTTGTTGACATAGTAGAGAACTCGCAGTGGCAGTGTGAGAACACACAGCAGATCAGAAACAGCCAGGTTCAACATATAGACGTGAAAGGGGGAGCTCTGGCGACACGTTTTGAGCAGCACTCCCAGGGCAAAGCCATTCCCAACCAGGCCTAACACGGTGATGAGGGAGTAAGCTGTGGAGTAAACCTGGTTACGGAAGTCATCAATAGACGGACAGTCAGTGGAGTTCGTCCCTACGCTGCTCGTCAGATTCACTTGCTCCATTTGTTACTAGAAGTACAGCTGCTGAGACAGAGAGTTACGTGATGGGGTGTGAAAATTAGAACATGTTAACAATGGTTGCTTCTGCAAAGGTCACCCCCACAAAACAAAGCATGGGTATCAAAGAGCTGAGATACCTGCAAAGTGATGTGGCACTGATGTGGGAGATTGTTTTAACAGATAGTCTGTCAGTCTCTGAGTCTAGACCCAGTTTTCTGAGTCTATCTGATAACACTGATAAGCAGTTTTAGACCTTTATCCTGTCACATGACAGAAGTTCTGTTTTTCTGTGGTTTGAACACAAGTACAGTTATTGATTTCCCAGTACACATACCTTAAGTTAACATTGGTGATACAGTATTTGTTTAAATCCCCTACAAGGATTACATTGTGAAAAACTCTTGGATGCCTTATTGTTTATTTGATCCAATCTTTAGCACTAAATTAGTTAAATTATTCAGCAGCGTACATTTTTAAGTGGCAACCTCAACTGAAAGTACAAGGCAGTTTATACAGTCTACCATGTCATTAATTAAATATGAAATGCATGTGAATGCACTTTACAGTATTACATTTGTATTGATCCATTTTGAAATAAAAGATTAATTCATTCCTCTACACTGATAGATAATTTGCACTCTCATTGTAATTTATTGACATATGTGAAGCACACTTTAAAAATATTGCCCACCATAAAAGCTTAAAATGTTTACATAGCTCAGACATTGAATGAACGTGGTAAAGCTACTTGCTGTCAATTTCACTCTCTGCCAGTTAAACATTGTGAAATAATCTGCCTCCAACAAGTTTTCCTTACCTCTGAATTCCTGTCTGATGTCAGAACGGTGCAGCCAATCTTACTTTCTCACCCTGTTTGTGCTACGGCCTGACAGCGTCTTCTCTGCGTTTCCAGCAGATGTCAAAACAGCAGTGGGAGGACACTGCAGCAGGTGGCTGCCTCTTCACTGCACTGAGCTGTGTGGAGTCTCCTCAAGTAGGCGCGGCCTTTCTCTTTTTCACATGTGTAGCACAACAGCATTAAAACTAATGACATCATCAACAGTGCAGCCACATATTTACAGGAAATGAACCATTGTGCCTCAGTTGTGCTCTGTTTATTATTCTAGTAATCATTCCTTTCCTGTTCCTTTCCCAGATTTTACATTAGTTTTACTTTTCATTTTGCAGGCACCTGGATGTCTTTGTGATTTTTATCCAATAGGATGAAGGGAGTTGCAACACAAACTGTTCATTAGGTGTCACCTCATATTTCTGCCTGAGTTGCTTGTATTTGCTTGTCTGACCTGTTCTACTCTAATAGTACATGTACACTGGAATCCAAGAAGTATGTGTCAACAATGTTGTATTTTTTCCCTGTTCTTACATGCTATAATTTAATAGCTTTAAATCAAACACTCTTTTTCCAGTTCAACTTGAGGAAGCATGCTATGTTCTCCTTCTCATATATCAGACTGGATGGCTTGCTATACACAACACTTACATTCTGCTTTTAAAATAAGTTATTGTAGTTATAATAATATTATCTGTTTGTCTTCAGTGTGGTAGAGCTGCTGAACAGCACAACTGTTAAAATCATGCAAATCATGCACAGTTATCAGTGGTTGTGTTAACTAATCCTGGCTTGTGCAATAAAGATCCAATACATTTTGTTATCCCCAAAGACACATGTTCACCATGGTTGGCGTGTGAATCTGTGGGTGAAGCTCATTCATGTGCACAATGTGAAGTAGGCAGCTCAGCAGAGATGGAGGCTAAAACCACAGCGCAGCGCTTGCAGCAGCTGGCTGCAGTTGGTCAACATGACAGCTTTATTACAGTTTTAATAACAACCCATAAAACAAACATAAAACAAAAATGCAGTACATCAAAATACTATTTTATACATGTATGCTAGAGTAAGAATCAATTGACCTTTGGCTCATTTTTCCCCATAGCCACTATTCGTGGAAAAAATGACCATGCTTAGGCGTATATTGTAGTGTCATCTTTGGTTGAATGATTAACATTATTTATACAGTATGCAAGCAAATCATGCCTAATTTGTATATTTCATATTTTTCAAAAAAATGTTGAATAAAAGCTTTTAAGAGAAAAAAGGGGCAAAAAATAGACAAAGAACGCAACCAACTACACAGGAAAATGTGAATACCGATTTTACATTAATGTGATGATTAAAGGAATATTTACATTCATCAATTGTTTGTATTTAACTATTTATTGTAATTTAAACTGCTATCCACGACTTCCTGCATTTGTTACAGAAGACTTATTGTCTGTTCCACAGTATTTGCTGTGTATGTTGCTAATGACTGTGGCTTACACTTGTGGACACTGTGGACATTTCAGTGGAAATGGGCAAACGCATTTTCTAAATTAAAAGGGCTGTGCCATAAAAGCCCAGAATAATTCATCTGTAACTCATTTATTGTTAAAGGCAAACATTCAGCCTCACGTGCACTCAGAAGGCCTCTATATCAACACAATGACTGTATATGAGTTATTACTCTGTTAGCTTGATGGTGCATTAAGCACAGCACAACGAGTGACTGCAGAGACAGAAAAGTGCAAAAAGTGGTTTGAGCCTTTTGAAAGCCATTAAAAGTACATTTGAGTGTCTGGGTAATTCATGTTTCCTGAAGTAGTTAGCTGGAGCCCTGTGATTTTTATTTCCCAACACATATAGTGTATACTGTTTATTGATTGTTGGAAAGAGACACTTTCTTCTATCAGGACAAAACAAGCCAATGTGCATGAACAGTATATGTGGCACACTGCACTGCATGTGCTCAATTTGAAAAAGAAAAGGCAATGTGAAACCACCCTCAGTGTAACCAGCCTCTCTGACGCATGTTGGTACATGTAGTCGATGCTGCAGCAAAATCTTGACACTTTCACACGAGAGGCTGTGGTTTACACACTAGCTTGTGCAGATAACTCAGCACTTCAGCAGTTTATTCATAACATTAAAGACTATTCAATGACAATAACCTTCATTTTTTCTAAATGCTATACGTCTTGACATCAAAGACGAAGACAGAACCATCAAACAACAGTGGACACAGTTACAGGACAACAACTGACTTCAGCCAATGTTATCTGTTCGTGGCACTTCATGGTTTTCACAGCATCCCTAAGTATGTAAAGGATGCTGTTCCAGCTGTACAGTACTTGGGTGGGTGCAAGGAATCTGAAGTAGGACCAGTGAGTTAAAATATGAAGATGAGATATTGTTTTGTATGAGTTATGTAAATACACATATACATGAGTTACATGTAAATAATATCATACATAAAATTTGCATTACAGCAGGATCACCAGAAAGTATGGAAAATATTTCTAATCATGAGAATGGCTCTACTTTGATGACTTAAGACAGTGTCTGGAATACATATGTAAAATAAACTACAAAGTAGTGACAGTAAACAGCAAACAAATTGTAAATCTGACAAAGTGTAATCCGATCCTGAATCAGAGGGAGTGGGTGTGATGATTTAAAACCGCTTGCTTTAGGCAATTACTTCAGTCATTCCACACCTTGTTTGGTGCTCACTAGGTAGTGTATTTAGCCCTGTAAGTTTTAATGCAACTGAAAATGACACTGAGGGAGAACCAGCCGTGACAGTGAATCAAAACAGTAATGCAGTTGGCAAACAAAAACCACAAACAGGAAAATGCAACAATGCTCATTAGAGCTGGGAGTAAGTGCGAGTCAAGTGAATCATTTTCTGTGGGTTTAAAGTGACTTTTAAATTACTTTGCGGTACCGTGGGAGCTGATATTCTTACTACGAAAGTATTGGTAAAAGCTGCTTTAATGTGGCAGAGAGATGTGATACTGTTTCCTGGCTATTCAAGTTAACACACAGCCCATTTCAAAAGTACTGGAGAAGCAAGGCCAGTTCACTTGGTTGCTGTACATCGAAGACATTTGGGTTTAAGGTCAAAAGAAGAAAATCAAGATTTTCTGCTTTTATTTAATGGCATTTACAACCTGACATTTGAAGCAAGATAAAGCATATCACCCAAATTTTAAGTAAACTGAAGGATTGGAACAAGTGACTGACGGGTGTTTCTTATTATCCAGGGAAATCCTGTGTAAGTGAGTCTTCAAACATAAATTGCCTACTCTTTTCTTTAGCCTCAGGTTTTACCTATTAATACTGAATTTGTTGTTAAAAATGATATAAAAGCCAGAGAGTTGTCTATGGGAGAAAAGCAAATCGATTTGAATGAGGTAAGTGAGGGGAAATCAGTCAAAAGCGTTGCACAAAGCTTGGGCATAGCCAATACAACAAGTTGAAATGTCTCAAAAGTGAATGAAACCACTGGTTTACTGAGCAACATCACTTTGCTTTTATGTGACTGTGAAGCATTTTGTTATGGAGTGTTGAGAGACAGACAAACTTCTACCAAAACATGGCAGAAGAAAGGATCTGTTTGTGATCCAAAGTATACAAGCTCATCTGTGAGGCACATCAAACGACTTGTTGATCTTTTGCTATGAACACAAACTTTTTATTTACTGAATAGAGATGCCTCGAGCCCAGCTTCTCCTCTGTCTTCGCAGCAGTCCTTTCATGGAAGTGAGACCAGCTGTTTCCCTTCCTCCTGAGCAAACACACAAATTATCTTTTCATTTGCATCTCTTTATCTTCCGTTGAAAGTTGTCAAGCTCCGCAGTGTTGCTTCAAGTTAACAAATTTTAAACCCTTTGATGAGTTGTTGCAGTGAATTTATTTAAAAGTTATCACAATAAAATTGACAGATTTATGCAGTTGAAAATTTTAAGTCAAATAACTTTAAAAAGTGGGTGGTCTGCTTACTCTGAGTTCTTTTGCAATTCAAATGCCCTTACTGTGGCTCTGACATGTCGTAGGTAACAACCTGCAGACAACGATGTTTATGTAGGTCACTTTATCTATAAAAAGTACCGTTCATCTCAGCAGAACAGGACCAAGTAAGAATACTGGAAGGAAACAAACTGCTTACAAACAACTTATATAACTGTTGTGGTTTCCTGTCTGCTGACATTGTGTATGCAGGAGAATAAACAGCCTCTTAGCTGATGTGCAGATATTGTTTTATAAATCAAATGAGTTTCAGGTCAGTGGAACCACATACTAAATATGTATGTGTGTGTTGTATAAGTCACAGTGAATATCCCTTCACTAGTTTACAAAGCATATTTAATAAATAAATGTTGAATGTTAAATGTTAAATGTATGTTTTTTACATACAAAGATCCGATGTATTCAAATCAACTATTACAGTTTCAGTTGTTGTATTTTTCCCATTCACCAAATTATTGTTTTCAGGGTTTGTTTAAAAACAACAACCATTTTATACACAAATAGTTTATGTGTGTCCATGTCTACTTCATGCATCCAATCATTCTTTAATTCGCGTTCAGTAGATGTGGGAATTAATGTACAAAGCCTTTTTCTGAAATGCAACGAAAAACCAAAATCAGCAACTTTAGTTTGAAGTTGAAGATGAACATTTTCATTCTGGATGATTCCAAAATGAACAGGGTAATTGGCACGAGGTGACGTATCACAGGGTAGGACTGTAGACAAAAGGAGTGGCAACCAAATACTCATTCATTAGAGTCTTCGGATGTGACTTATCATTTTGTGCCAAACTTTGTTTGTTTGAGAATTGTCAGAGAGTTAAAGAAGTTTTTTTTCTTAACAAAAGACTGCAAAAAAAATTAGGGTGTTCACCATCTACAACACTTAATGTTGTAAACAAATCTCAAGGGATGTCTCAGTGTATTAAAGCCAAGGGAGGAAACCACTGTTGAACATGTTTGACCTTCAAGCCCTCAGGCAGCATTGCATAACAAACTGTCATACTACTGCCATGAATATAGCTACATGAGCTTGAAAACATGGAAACTGTTGTCACTCAACACAGTCTGCCCCTGCATTACATGGGGAGGAGGTCAGGCATCAGTTTTGTTCATAGGAGTTAATCAAACTCTATATTTGCATATATTTACAATATACAATTAATTTGCTTAGTGAAAATCTGAAAATATTTTTAAAAATTTTTGGGAACTTTTGTCAGATGAGTAAAAGTTCAAACAAACTGAGAAATCAGATTTTATCTTTAAAAAAAATCACTAAAAATCCCAACTTTGTGGAAATGGGTTTACACATCTTCTGAGCATGCATGAAAGAAAAAGGATGAGTGTGTGAGTAGACTTGTGAGTAGAACACACATACAACTATTTGTGTGTAAAAAGCAAATATAACAGTCATCTCCTCTTGAGGAAGCTTCCTATATTGTTATCTGATTATGGGCAATCTGTGGTACAGCAATTGTGAGAGCTTTTAGCTGAAAAAAGCTGTTACAAGTGAAGTTTTCAACACTGATCGTGGTAGAGTTGTGACAAGGCAAACTTTGAGTCATTTAACTGTTGTGTCTGTGAGTAATGTGACACTGTCTGGCTGATCTTTATTTCCTTATGTACTCATAAAAAGTTATGGATTGTGCTTTTTATCTAAGATGACTGTGGTAATTTGCCCATAAAAACTTTGTGCAACTATAAGTTGTTATATATATATATATATATATACTTTGAACTGAAAAAGACATAATTTTATGAATAATTAATATTGTTTTGTAAATCAGTAGGATAAGCAACAATTCAATTGCTTTCCTCAAAAAAAAATTTTCAGCAGGAAGGAGAAGCATGTCCGTATCTGTATTTGACTGGCAGCAGCTGGCAGTGAGTGTTGGTGTGACAGCAAAGGTAACATGAAACAAAGTAAACCAACACTGTAGCTAGAGTACATATCATGGATAGACACTGCGTTGCTAGCAGTGGTAATAAACATTTTAAAAAAGCAACAGTTAAGTGCACATACTGTTTAATGTGCAGGTTACTGTAGTTACCTTAGCTGTGCACTTTGCCCCAGTGAACGCTGGTTTGGGGGATCGTCTAACAAGCTACCGTGCATAAGGAGACATTAGTTTGCATTAGTAGGAAACTTTAGCAGCACCAAGTTTCAGGTTGACAGAACTTTGCTAACATTGTCCTACACAGCTTTCAGTAAGCGTCATCACATTTTCTCTTATTTGTCTTTCTCGTGTGAAACAGGATAGGTCTTTAAACAAGCTCTTTAAAGTTAGTTGCACTTAATTGGCATTTAGTTAAACTGTCTGTTTGACCTGGATTTGAATCCAAGGCCTCTAGCTGTGAAAATGTTTGAAAATGCTCATCTGGTGTCTTTCTGTTTTTATGCTCCCACCCATCCACAATATCCCTAAACATATCAAAGCCAATTTGGCAAAGATGTCCATTCACACTCTCACTCACATGATAATCACTTATTTACACTAATAAAAATGTTCTGCCTGATTTACTTTTAAAAAAAAGTTTTGCATCAGATTATTATATAGGTCAAACAAGAAAAGTCTTTGTATAAACCACTTAATTTTAGTATGTAGGAAATACATTTTGGAAGCCGTCTACTTAATATTTTTAAGTAAAGCCAACTTTTTCTTTTTAAGTCGAGTCCACTCAATTTAAGCAATTCTCTAGTCACTATTTTGTGTGTGATATACTAAATATAAAAATTCCAGATGTCTGTTTTTAGCCCAAACCTACTTATTTTTTTAAAATTTCCATATCACTTTCTTGTAGTGATTTCTATATTGTCTGTGCAAACATACCCATACATACCATTTTAAAGTTGTATCTATTTAGATTTCTTAGTCAGCAACAAGCATTTCTTACAAGAACTGAACATATAAGCTCAAAAAGTAAAATTATTTACAAAAGTTAGTTTTAATAGAAAGAGAATGAAATCCCATAATCCAAACTAAACAAAATGCTGAAACTAAATACAGTAAATAATTGTGCTTTTACAGAAGTAAATATAAATATATTTGATTACAGTGTACAAGATGCATCATATTTGTGAGGGAACAATGTGTATCCTGGTTAACTCTGGTAATAATGGTATAAAATTAGTTTATATGAGATGAGATGGTCTCTGGTGGCAAATGTAGATGTCCTCCTTTCTTTCTCTGGCCGTCTTTTCCTCCTGAACAATAACCTGTGAACCCTTCCCTCACTGTGCGGGGACTGCTGGATTTGGTCTGGTGTTCACAGACAGGAGATGATGCTGGTTTTCAACGTCCATTTTCCTTTTACAGTCATGTTGTTGAGTCTTTGAGACCTGTAGAATAGCCAGAAATGCAACAGTGCCACCATCTAATGACTTCCACTAATATACTGTACTTCTGGTGGCCTTAGTGGTGTTCTTAGATGTGACGGGTGGCATCATCCACTTTTTGTGTCCACTGGACCACAGGTTCTGTTGCTGTAAGACATAAAGACTTTGCTGTAACACAGAAAGACCTTACAATACAACAAAAATAATACAGAAAATCCAACAAATCCCTCTTGAGCAACCACAAGGCAACAGTGGAGAGGAAAAACTCCCTTTTTAGAAAGAAAGAAACCTCAGGGTCGGCGGTCATCTGTCTTGACTGGTTGGGGTGAGTGGAAAAAAAGAGAAAAAAAACAACGGGTCACAAAACAATAGCAACAACAAAACACTTGGCAGGTAGGATGGGCCAGCAACTGTAGACTGGGAGCACACAGCTACAAGACGGAGGATACCTGCAGAAAGAGAGAGAGAGAGAGAGAGAGAGAGAGAGAGAGAGAGAGAGGCACAGCTACGAAAGAGAGAAGACACAAAATTAATATTAAACAATGGTGAGTAGATGGAGGAATGAGGAATGAGTGTGTCAAGGGAGGTCCCCCAGCAGACTAAATCTATAGCAGCATAACTAAGAGATAGATCAGAGTCACCTGAACCAGCTGTAACTATAAGCTTTATCAAAAAGGAAAGTTTAAAGCCTAGTCTTAAAAGTAGAGACAGTGTCTGCTTCCCAAACATTAACTGGGAGCTGGTTCCACAGGAGAGGAGCTTGATAGATAGGTTCTGCTTCTCATTCTACATTTGGAAACTCTGGGATCCACAAGTAGACCTGCACTCTGAGAGTGAAGTGTTCTGTTGGAGTGATATGGTCCTATGAGGTCTATAAGATATGAAGGGGCTTGATCATTAAGTGCTTTATATGTGAGAAAAAGGATTTTAAAATCTATCCTAGATTTTACAGGGAGCCAATGGAGCGAATTTTTCTGATTTTAGTTTACCTGCTGTAAAATCAGATACTGCAAATGTAATAGACTTAGGTAGAAAGTAGACCTACCTCCTTCTGAAGAACTTGACCAGGAGTAGGCACCCGGGATTATCTGCTTCTGCATTCTGATCTCTAGTGAGAAGTTATGTCCAGGAGCGGAAAAATTAAAATCCAATTAAACCACACTTCCTCTAACATGACTCGGATTTCACATATTGGTGCAAATATACAACATTAGCGCTAAACATCATTGTACTGTTAATTAATACTTACAGATGGTCACTGCCTCATCGAGTCCTTTCCAGATGAGCATCTGCGTCTGTGTTTTCTATCAAGAAGTTGCTATGAGAAAAAAAGAGAAATAAACTGTAACTTTTAGCTACAGTACAATTCTGCTTGTCATTTCAGTACATATATACTGACACCATATGTGTTGTTCCTGGGCCATGTTATCATAATAACATTAATACATTTAAACTTTAGACTTAGTTACCAAATTAAGCCTAATAGATTGTTTTTATTGTCCTACCTCCTGGGAAACCTTTTGCAGATTACAACAGATCTTAACTAACTTTGAGGTATTTTAATCTGTGTAAAAAAATTAGTTATAAATGTGTTAATATCTTATCATTTAAAAAAAAGAACTACGCTTCTTTACAGATACTTACTAACAACTTGTGTCTTGATCCTCTGTAGCAATATGAAGAACAGGAGGCCCCAGGACAAGAGTGATCATATCTCCCTGTATATATAAGAATCAATAAACATGGAGCAAAAACTGTAAACATACAATAAACACAGTTTTCCTGTGCAGTGAAGGTTTTTTTTTACCAACAGTTCAGTTCAGCATATTTAATGATGTAATGCATTATTTCATTCATTCATATATTCATATCATTATCTATTTCTGATCTATAACAAGTTTAACGTGTATACACGTTTGGCCTGATTCACCGGATTTTATCTTAATGCTAGCCTTATGTTAATCCTAAATTACCCAAATAGCATTAGCACCAAATTACAAAACACTAATTGTATATGTAAATAAACATTAAGCTAATTCTAATCGAATATGGATGTATGACAGCAATTAACAGTGTGCTGGGAGAAACTGCTGACCTTTAGTGACTGAAAACTGTAAGCTAATGCTAATAGATAGGTAGTTAAGATAGTTGAGCTAACTAAAAGTGTAACCACCCATTCCTGGTACCAAAGCTATGTCTTTTCTTTAAACTGTAACACAGCTCAAGCTGCTTTGTCCTTAGTCTTACCCAATATTTACAAAAATCCTTATGGTGTAATTAATACTTTTTATCTTGTTACTTCCTTCTTCTCCATAGTATTTTGTCTTTCACTGTGCATCCATTTAACGGCCGTAGTATTTCAGTAGTAGCTGACTCATTCAACATAATTACAGTACATTTGCAGTACAGCACATGTGGGTCCTATGACAGAGTTACAGAGAAGTTCAGAACTGACGTATTAAGCTAAGGAAATCAGAACAACAGTGAGAATCTAGGGGTTAATCAGTAGGCGCAGAGGCCGGTTATTATGATAATCACAACCTAATCTTTGTTGTTATAGATCAACCTGCTGTCATGTTGAAACACACACAAACACACTATACTGAGCGTATGTGTGGGTTCTTACACTGAATCAGAGTAGTGAGTCATTCAGTACAAGTGACAACAAGCTGGCACTGTTTTCTGACAAGCTTTCTAGCTACATATATTCGGTAGTATACTGGAATCCGGAAACATTTAAACTATTAACTAACTACTTTAACTATGCTTGACTTATACTGACAAGCATAAATACCCAGCGTGCCTTTCAGCCACAACTATTAATATTATAAATGAATAATTTGTTACAAATTCTTGTATGACAGGGTGTTTTGTCTGTTGAAGATAGTAAGTATGGTAGATAATTAAGTGTAATTAAGTGTATATAGAACATAGTCCAAATGTTGTTAACTAAAAGTTAATTTAATCTCTTAAAGAAGTACTGAAAAAGTACACATAAGTATACTACAAGTACATGGCCAGTACCAAATGAACTATACTTGCGAAATAGAAGTGAACATTACTTAAGTTTGCTTTAAGAATTAAGCTCAGTATCCTTGTTTTGTCTTGGTGACTTGCTGGCATCAACTCTCCCACACAAAGCTTCTGTGTTGGCTTGTGTTGGAAAAAGTTACAGGTTTATAAGTCATCAACAATACAGGAAAACCCTCAGGCACAGATTCTTCACCAGCATGATTCAGATGCAGTGTGGCTCACCTCCAGACGAGACGTGAGGATATTTGCCCGTTCAGCCAACTGAGCTGAAGCAAGGCCAGCTGATAAGAAGAAGAGACAGGGGAATCCTCACATACATACTTCAGTCCAGTAGCAGAGGGGTTAGCGACGGAGAATCAGGCCACAGGCAACAGGACAATGACTCTTAACTTCCTGCCAATACACAGGTGAGTCCCCCACACAGGAAGCTTTTCTGTGTAAAGATAAATTAAAGTGTCTGTTTAAAGACAGTTTTTTATGTGTTGTTTAATGTTCACCTGTTGAAATATCAAGTTTTCTATACAAGTGTTCCCTTTAGCTTCCAAGGGTAATATTAAAGAAGTGAACATTACAGTGTGTGTGGATTAAGCTGTGGAGTTTAAAATATCCATAGCTTTTCAAATGAAGTATTTTTGCTGCCTGCAGTGTTAGAACACTGAAGTATATGATGTTTATATGACTCTGTTATCCATTATGACTTTGTTCAGTGGACAAAGCAATTTGACTGACACTCAACCCCGGCTATAATAAAAGACAACTGCGAAGCCAGAATACTCTGAATGGCTTAATTGTTTTAGTGGTCCTCTGCCAACATGTGTAAGATGGTATCATACTGTAGTCATAAAAATGGAGAAAGGTGTAAAAACAATTATGTGGAAAAGATAAACCACCTGTGTGTATTTACGTGTGTTTGTACCGCTGAATGGGAGGCTCAGAGAGAGATGCTCAATACTTATACCAAAGAGGTTGTCTAATATAATTAAATAAAATAACTTCCCTTTGTTTAACTCCCCGCAGATCTCAAGTTTTAAAATCAGTCTGCGAGATAAGCTCTCTATGCTGGACTGGTTCAGTCACAGAAGGGGAGCTGTCACCTTCCAGAAGTTGGCTGAGACGCTTCTTACTGCTGAAGCTGGTGACGGTGCTGTTGTTCCCCCATGCAGCAGGTGTTCCCCTGTTGGTGGGTTGTATTTTCAGCCTACGGGCTCTGTTGCTGCTCCGGTCCCCTCACATCTCCACCAAGCCCTCCACTGTGTTCCTGGCCCAGCTTGCCCTATCAGATAGTCTTGTGCTGCTGTACTGGGCTCTTCATCTGGGAGCAACACTAGTCTGGTGCATGGAGGAGGTGAGCTGCAAGGTTGAAACGGGCCTCATAAAGGAAGGGAAATCGCTTTGGTGGAGGGAGGCTGTGGGTGTGCTCAGTCAGCAGCTGCTTGATGCTCACCACCTGGCTTCACTGCTCCTGCTAGGGCTGCTGGGGCTGGAAGCCACACTGGTGTCACGCTGGCCTCAGCAGACTCGCAGATTCAGGACTTCTCAGTGGGCTCAGCTCAGCTGCAGCCTGGTCTGGATGCTAGCACTGCTAGAACTCGGTCTTTCACTGCACTCAAACATTTTACAGCACTCCACACCTCAGACTACAACACTACAACACTCGAAAATTTCATATGTGACTATGACGTCTCCTCCCTCTGTGCCTGCTTTCTCCCCCTGCCTGAGACAGACATTATGGCTGGGGAATTTATGGCTGCATTATGTTGTCTTCCACAGCAAACCACATAGGAGAAGGAGCTCCTTTCATTAGGAACCGATGTAAAACAACATTATTTCAACCTTTTTTATTTAAATTGTAATTGTAATTTAATTACTATTTCAGTTGTATTTATACAATATACTTATATTTATAAAAACATCATATGCTTTGTGGAAAGCAAGAAAGCAACCGGTCTCACATTTGAACTATGAGAGATCCTTTGTAAACATGTCCTCATCCTCTCTCTTCGCTGTTTGATATGGCAGGCAGCCCAGGAAAAGATGGCAAAATAAAATACAACCCGATTGAATAAATGTTTGGGCTAAGGACAACAAGTTAACCAGGATTATGAGACGTATTTCTTCCCACAGTGTCTAAAAATGTGTTGTGCTTGTATATCATGCATATCATATCTCCCAAGGATCACTGTTTACATTCTTCTGCAGCACATCATTTCTGCAGCACCCAGCAAACTCAGATGGTTCAGTAGCAAGGGTTTTGTTTAATGAATGGCAATGGCCCCGGCATAATTTGATAAATGTTTGCACCCACCCAGCTCGTACACCAAGACATCCAAACAAGAGCGGAAAAGCAGTTTCTGCATATGTGAGTCAAACACGGGTCAAGCTGATAAGAAGAATGCAAACACAGGGCTTTTTAGCTCGAAGTCAGAACCCAGGCACACTGTGACTTTAGCTCGTATCAGCCGTACAATCACTGCTTTGCACAAATCTGTCACTGAGCATATGAAACATAACAGGTGTTCATTATGTGAATTTTGGTGGCCACTTCCTTTCCATGCTTTGCTTTTGTGATGTCTGTAACATATTCACACCATACATCGCAGTCACTGCCGAGAAACGTCTGCTTTGATCTGGTGCGAAGGACGATATAGAATGTATAAGGTTTCTTCACAAGACTAACAGTGTTCTTTCACATATTTTCTCAGGGTTTGATTGTTGTATTGTGAGCAGAGTCCAGCAGAGGGAAGTGCAGAGCAACTTTTTTTTTTTAACAGATTCTTGATTCTCTTGGCTGTAAGGAGCTTTCACAACAGAGCACAAAAGGCTGTAGAGGATGTAAGAACCCATCTTCTACACCAAGCTAATTAGTATGGCTGCTGTGTGTGTCTGTGTGTAGCTGCAGCTTTAAGTGTTCCGGGAATAAATCAATTACGGGCTGAAAACCGAGGAACAACAGGATAAAAAGGAGTGAGGAACCCTGGTGGCCACTTCCTTCCCATGATGCTCTCTGTTTGGCAGTGGTAGCTCTGCACAGTGTACTGGTGCTGACACTCACGAGTAAACAATGTGGGAGGTCAGACTTTTAAAAATAACAATAGATCCTGTTTGTCCTCTTGAACAAGACGAGGTTCGTTTGTGCACCGAAGAGAGAACCATGCATTAGGTAATATATTTTAAATTAAAACAGCAATGTTTTTCCAATGTTAGCATGAAAGTTATATAAAGATGCTTCTTTCCATGAATGACACACCGCAGCCTGATGTTTTAGTGAACACACTCTATACAACAATGTGTGTATTTTTGCTTTGGTATGCAGTTCAACAGCACCCCCCTTTGGACTGTGTACTATAAGCATTGCCAGCATTGCCATCCTAATTTTTTATTTTACTACCATTCACATTTTATGTACTGCTTTCTTTACAGACATTTTTGGCTTGTCATAGCAGCTAATAATATAATATTGTATTGTATTGTATTCAAGTGTCCCAGTGAGATGAGACAGTGAACTAGTGAGTCAACATGCTCATTACCAGGATTAAAGAATTAAATTATTTCATGATATATTTTATTAGTTATATGTTTATTAGTTTCCCTTTTTGGGACCTTTATCATTGTGTTTTATGATGATGAATTTACTTGAGTTGAAATGAGTCTTCATGTTGTATTTGGTAAATGTAGTATGCAGCAAGTCTAAGAGTCTGCCATGCTAGCAGCTCTGTGAGCACTTGGGCACAGAAGTGCTTTAAGCTTAAAGCCAATAACACTATGTTAATATGTTCACAGGAAAAATGCTAACTGATGCTTGCTGATAAGCAAGTATAGGCTACCTCTTACCAAGTTCACCATCTTAGTTTAATGTATTAGCATGCACAGTTAGCTAATTAGCACAAAGTAAAAAGTTAGAGGATCTCCTCAGAAGTGTGACTTGGTTCACCAAATTTTATTGCAATCAGTTAAACAGTTTCAGTTTTCAACTGACTGACATTTCCATTTACGGAGCTCTGGCTAAAAATTCTATACTGCAGTTTCATGTAGAAGCAGTGGCTACATACAGACCTCATAGTTGCCCGCCTGACTGAAAAAAGGAAAAGAACAAATACCTTATTTGGTATCTATCTAACATTATCAATCAATTAGACCATACGATGTTACAAAATCAGTTGATAAAGGCTCATTTTATAGGGTAGTAATTTTCCATAAAGATAAAAATAAGTAATTACATGATAATAGATGAAAATATTTTTTAATGTGATATAAATTATAATGGAGATAAAGTTTTTTAAAACTGTTTAAAAAAACAATAAATCCCTTTGCTAGGTGTAAACTTGCTGTATGCCAACACATATACATAGGTAAGACAGCATCATCTACATTGTTGACATAGTTCCTTACTGTGTGTGTCTGGAAGATTTAGCCACTAGGGGACATACTACAGTCTCATCATCCGTGACCAAGATTCTTCCTCACAAACACTGTACACAACAAAACCATGCCGACACAGATTAATGTGGAAATTATAACATGAAAATATGAAAACAGCAGCAGCAACATAAATCACAGTTATGTAGATAAGTGTTACAATATGTTTTTTTTCTTCACTGTTTGTATGGTTATTCTAACCTGTTGCTGAATTTGTCTTTCAGAATTCTTTCATATGCGTAGCGTTAATTTCTGTCAATGTGCACAAATATTGCATCATATCAACAATGGCTACATTTGGACGCCATGATGCATGTGCGACTCCTGAACAGCTAAGCCCAGCGTTAAGAGGATGATGGGGGGGCTATGACCTCTGTAGCCCTGCCAACACACAACTATGGCTCCAATAAAAAAGATGAGATTTCCAATTAAGCCCCCAAACAAGAAGACATGTTTAGACATTAACATTTCAAGTCTTTGAAGTTTTACCCTATGTACCATGAGCCAAAGTACATAAAACCATTATATCACAGAGACAAACAGCTGATTCAGTCTAGTTAGCCCATCTGGCTCGCCTTTCAGTCTGTAAAGTGAGTGCTCACCCATGGCTGCTCATGCATGCAGACTATCAGTGATGTGGGATAAACATGTGCTGCCACATCTCAGGCAGCTGCAGAGTGCCTATGCTCTGCCTTCAATGCCTCAGTCAGGGTTGGTGACATTGATCCGGACTTCCCTGTGCTGTGGATGGTCAGAGCTGAACTCCAGCTCATACACCCCTCAGGACAGCCAACTGCAGTCATGTTAATATCAGTCCATAAAGTCTGTCAAGCCTAAGACTCCTGTGTTGTACTGCCTTGCTTCTTTTGTCTGGCTCTGTTGTCAGGGCAGAAGTATGTATGGAACGACAGGGCTGCCCCTAAACCCTACTGGAGCCAATGAATGAGAGGATGGACGGAGGCACAGGGAGGAAAGCAAAGGGAAATACACTCATCATCGCAGTGAAGGGGAGCAGGACCAGGGGTTGGAGGAGGAGAGGAGGGGTGCAGTAATGGGGTCTTTGTTCTGGTTGATGTGACTCACAAAGCTTTGGCCAGTGCAGTTCAGCTTAGTTACCGTTACCAAACATAGAGGGGAGGGAGGGAGGAGCGTAAGTGGGACTGGGGGATGTTTCTGGAGCCCAGTCAATCCTTACACATCTTAACTGCCTCTGAAATAATGCTTTAATACATGTTTTGTATTTATTGTCCTGAGTTAGCTTTAAAACTTAAAAATGCTGAATATTTTACACTTTGAATTTGTCTGATACAAATATAACAATGTTGTAGTTTGATTATAATTCTCTATTAGCATGCTACATCCTTCACTAAGATGAAGAACATAGTAAACATTATATAGCCTAATGAGGATATTTCACATCGTCACTGTAAACACATCATATATCAACATTAGCGTTTAGTTTACTGTGCCCCACAGGAGTTTAATATTGTTTTGTAACTTCTCTCTATTGCTTGCACAATGGTCATCATAGCTAATACTCACTTAGAATATTTACTTGCCAACTAACAGGGCAGTGCCATGGTTAAGCTGACTAAATGAACAAAAACTCTGGGTTATAAAACATCATGAAATAAGTATGTTTTTAACACAGTGTGTCACTCCCAGCTATTTAAAGACAAGCACTTTAACACCAACAATCAACAGGTTAAAGACATCTGGTGGTGTGTAATGTATGGCATTTGTAATGTAAAGCGTGTGCACATGTTGATTGTGTGTGCATGTGCATGTGTGTCTGAGTTCAGCCTATGCAGTAAGCAGGATGTCCTGTCCTCCCTGCTGCTATTGTAGAGTGGTGATCCTGCCAGACACTACTCCCAAAGAACACTTCCCCTCTGTCAAGTGTGTCCCTCTGTCTCACACATAGCCTCGTGCCAGCCTGAACACAATAGAAACCTGTCCAGCACCACCCTGTCACCCGTATAAAAATAACTCCTTTGGCTGCCTCAGACATTATGATTGTATTGTAACAATAGTGTGGCAGGACTTTGATCAGCCAAAATAACACTGCGCTGTTATTCTGAGGTATAACACATCACAGTTAAGTTTATCTGGCTGATGCACAATTGGCAGAGTCTCAGTAGATGTCACTCCCATTCTGAACTATAATTATAGTTTCTTTTTATAAAACCTTATTGACTCTGTAGTTTATAGTTCACAGTTCATTAGCAGCAGGTCTAAAGCAGTTCACTTGATGGCCCAGTGTCATTTGCTTAGCTCATCAGTAAACGTAATCACTTTCAGTTAACGTACTTTTTAATTAGTGGTTAGACATTTTGACAGTTGGTATAAATTTACACTCCAAAGGCTGTACAGTACATATATATATATATATATATCTATAGTACATATATCTATTTTTTTGTTACAACAGTTTGTGGTATGTTTATTGTTCAGTTTGCTATTATTTACACCACTGGACAAAAGTTTGGACACACACAGGAATAATAATGTTTTTCATGAACAGATGCAGGTCAGGTGTGTTACCATCATGGCAAAATGATTTTCTACTGATCATTTATCCTTATCAAAACATGGTATTTCTACTGTATGTGTGTCTAAACTTTTTTTTGGTAATGTATGTCAGATTAGTAGCTACTACAAATAAAAGACCTACAATAAGCACATACAATGTTTTAGTAGATTTTTAGTCTTTACCATTCTCTTGAATGATGTTTGTTTACTTATTCTTATACTCATTAAAATTCATTATATGAAATGGGATACATCTTAGAAAAAAACAATAAGCAATAAGGTCACTTAAGATTAAAGCTTTTTTTTTTTTAGATATCAGATTTTCTACTGATGACAAGAGTATACAGAGATTGTTTTCTTTAACAATGTAAGTAATTGTTCAGTGTAGTACTGTGTCACAAGTCAGTGTTTTAAGGTTACATTTAGTAAAAGGGCATCATGAGCAAGTTTCAAAACTTAAGTCATTCATATATTAATACATTATTATTAATGTAACTGCACGTGTAAGCAGCATTTTAATGTAGGTTACTGAGTAAAGTACTACTGTACTTTACAGTACTTTACTACTGTACTTAAAATAGTCAGACAGACAACTGCTGCTACTAATAATAATCTTTAAAAAATCTTCTATGATCTTTGCACAAATCATTGCATAATGTTTTTGTACTG
>OMLM01000177.1:82290-110060 GCA_900302695.1 Helostoma temminkii | reverse complement strand
TGAGTTTAGCTCTCAAATAAATCCACCAGGCAAACATTCCTGATCATAACTGCTATAGAAAGAAAGATTAATAAAAACAAAACAAAGATCAATAAAAACATCTGTGCCTAATAATAAAAGTGTGTGTTTGCATCTCACACTGTAAACTGGGAGCTGATGACACCAGTCTGTCACCCCCACCCCACCCACTGTCCTTTCCGCCTTCTCCACAGTGCTTTATTCACGCCCCCTCCCCACTGCCCAGCCGAGGTGCTATTGTCTCGTTTCCTGTGGCCGTGTAAGCGGCTCTCCACGCACACGCGCGCTCGCTTACACGCGCACGCGCAAACACCCTGGCTGAGCAGGCGCGGTGGAGGTGATGCGGTCCCATTTCTAGCGGACGGACGGAGCGAGTGGTGCGGATGAGCAGGATTTGCTGTCGTCAACTTAAAAACGGCTCCATTATTTCTTCGGGATAGTTTGACTCGGAAAAAGTTTGAAACTCAGAGCCAAGGAAGCATTCGCCTGAAAAAAAGAGTGTTTTTCTTTTGACAGCTGCGTCGCTGCACTGCTGCCAGACTGATAAACACCAGTGACCAGGAGGTGAACTGTCACCATCCATTCAGCTGCCAGTAAGTTTGCCCTGTTCTGACACAAAAACATGTTTTGTCTTCTGATGAGGAAAACTTGACAAGTTTCTTTCCACATTAGCCGCAAGAAGAAGATTCATAGTTATTAATCTACAGCTGAAACTGTTCTGCACAGGTTGTTGTGCGTTAGCAAATAGGTGTTTATTAGATCACTGGTCTGCACTGATTTCATTTAATTAAATGTGGCCAGTGTTTAGAACTAACATAATAATTTGGTGAAAACAGATATAACATTTCTGCATCCCAAAGTAATGGCACATTTCAGTTCTGTGCTTATATTCTCCAAATCAAAAAACAGAATCATCTCAAGGCATTTTGCATATTAAATCGTTATATAGTGATAAATCAAACAAATCCTCCTGCAGGGAAAAAAATCCCTTTTACGGAAGAAACCTCCAGCAGAACCAGGCTCTGGGGGGTGTTCTAGCTGTCAACAGTCCATAGTTCAAAGATACCTATCTAATATTATAAAATACAAAATGACAAAATCATATTTATGAAAATGGAAGCACTGAATCAGTGACCTGAACAATTTTACTGATTATCAGAATGTTTCAGATATATTTTCAGTTAGAAGAATTGATAATTGATCATTTAAAATCCTCATGAAGATGATTGTAGAGCTTCATATCCATGTGTTTATGATATTGATGTGATTTCAGGAAGGATTCTCTAACAACTCAGCCTCACTGATAACGTACTGTAACAGTCTCCTTTATATCTGCACTGTCTGAAAGCACTGAAGATGCTGACACTAGCTGACTAGCTTTGGTTGTCCTTCGTGTTCGCTGCCTTTTTTCCTCCTGGTATGTGAGAGAAAGTAACAGCTGGATGTGAGCTGAGTCTGAACTCGATCCGTTCAGATCAGCGGGTCCCAGAGGCCTGTTTCTGTCACTGCCACGGTCAACTGCAGAGGGAAACTCTGTACCATGCAGCTGTCCACACACACTCAAGCTTAAATATGACTCTACTCTGGATCTTAGAGTTTCTTTCAAACACAAACTGCATAAATGTCGGACTCAGTGTTGGCTGAATGTGAAGCCGGCACTGTCAGGGGTCCTGGGCCTGAGCCATAGTACACACAACTCTACAGTGTATGAGGACTGGCACATGTAAGTGTTTGCCTGCTTGTGTAGGCTCATGTGGAGACTCGTGCATATGTAAGTGTGTGTCCGGAGCAGACGGGTACAGTGAGGACATTGTGAGGATCAGTGTGTGGAAGCCTTCTGGGAGGCGTGTGAAAAAGCAGTAAAGATGTCACACTGCAGCTGGCACAGGACAGGGCTTCTCACACTCTCAGTGTGTCTGTGTCAAAAAGACAGATACAGTGAATCTTACCCAGGAGGCCTCAGGATTGGGTGGGTGAAGTGGTCTTTCAAAGGCTCACTGCTGCTTACATAACACAAGATAAGTCCAGTCTTGCTTTAGCTTGAAAGGTGCTATGCTGATTTAAAATTGCAGAATTTAGCCTGATACTACGTCACCCATAATGCACAGTAAGGCATTTCTGCTTCTCTTTCTTTTAAAAATGTTGGTCTATAATTTCCCTTATGACATTACAGTCATTTTAGGTTTGGTCCTGTTTGTTTTAACATGTTGTGTAGTACTTCTTAACTGACCTTGATGTGTTGAATCAGCAGCGTTTCCGTTGAGAGAGGCGGAGTTAAACAGAAAAATCACCTACTTCTGTCTTTTTAAATGCCCAGTCAGTCGGTTGAGTACTGTGTAATTTGTTAAAGTTAGGATTAGGCAATATTTAGTTTCTTGGAAAAACTGTCATGCACACAAAATGAGTGCGCCGTGACCATAACACAATGTCACTGTGAAGATTTACATGAAGTAAAAGTTGTTTATATTTACTTGCACTGTGCAATGATGTGTTTAAACTGAGACTGAACCCCATCACTCGGCTTTTCTCACTAACATGTGACTAACTATCACGATGAACCGATCTTTATACAACATAAAATGCATAACTGGAGCCGTGACTGTTTGTCACAACTCCCCCAATACAAACAACTGTTGTGGATGCAGATCATCAAGTGTGTTCACAATGTGCAGCACATTGTGATAATGTGAAGACAAACTCAACAATCTAGTTCCTGCCCTGATATCACAGTTAAATATCTTCTCAAGTAAACAACTGCATTGTCTTTAACAATATCAAATCATTTAATTGTTCATGTTTGACAACAAAACTATTGTGACCTCTGGACAACAGTGCTGTGTGTTGGTGGGAGCAGCTCTGCACTGATTTTCCACCAAATCACCATCGTATAAGAACACAGATTTTTTTACCTCCTAGTCTGAAGTTCAGTTTTTTCCCAGGCAGCTATCTACCTCTCACAGCCCTGATGGCAGCCACATACACCACTGCCATGAGAACTAAAGCTATTTGACCAGATAAGAGTTGTATTTGTACTAACAGATAACAAATGAATAGACACATAAACGCACACGATGCAGAGAAACGAATACAGTTCATCAACAGATGAACTATACACACACACACACACACACACACACACATATATATATGTATATATACATATATTATATACTATAAATGTTACACACTCAGACTCTTTGGGCGTAATGGCTAAAGACTTGTGTGCCTCATCTTCTGGAGGAGTTGGAATTCTTTGCTCCTTGGTCTGTAAGTTTTATAGTGAGGAAGTGACTGTGTGTTTTTTTCCTTTTCTCTCCACAGGAGGACTGACTGGCCCTGAAGCCCTGCATCCTGGCTGTCTCTGCTTCAGTTTGAGTGTCTGAGTGTCCACGATGACTTGGAGAAGGCTTGACTGGTGGATCCCCTACTGACAACACCCATCACTACATATCTGCCTTGGTTCACTCCTTTTCTGGTGGCTTTGCTGTACCCTTGCTCTGCGGATCTCCCCTCTTCATCTGAGCTCCCACCATGGCTAGTCTTGTGATCAACGAGACTGGAATGGAGGACTGTGGCATTGATGACTCCTTCAAGTACAACTTGTACTCTGTGGTCTATAGTGTGGTCTTTGTTTTAGGCCTAATCACCAACTGTGCAGCACTCTTTGTGTTCTGTTTCCGGATGAAGATGCGCAACGAGACCACAATGTTTATGACTAATTTAGCATTATCTGACTTAGTATTTGTGTTTACGCTGCCATTCAAGGTTTTCTACAATGTTAACCGCCACTGGCCATTCGGAGATGAACTGTGTAAGGTATCAGGAACAGCTTTCATCACCAACATCTACGGCAGCATGCTCTTCCTTACGTGCATCAGCGTAGACCGCTTTCTGGCGATTGTGTACCCTTTGCGTTCGCGCTCGATCCGCACTCGTAGGAACGCGGCGCTGGTGTGTGCTGCCGTGTGGCTGACCATCGTAGGAGGAGGGATATCGGTGACCTTCTTCTCCACCATTAACAGCACAAACACAGCTACCACATGCTTTGAGGGCTTCTCGAAGAGCACCTGGAGGACCTACCTGTCTAAAATCACCATCTTTATCGAGGTAAGCCCTTTTACATCCAAACCATTTATGCACTATTATTTATCTAATGCATAACATATACATAACAGTGACAATTTTTCCCATTATACTTTTTATTAACATCCCAGATTGTGGGCTTCCTCATTCCACTGCTGGCCAACTTGGTATGTTCTTCACTGGTTCTGCGGACCCTGCGTCGCCCAGTCAATGATTGTCAGGATAACAGTGATAACAGGAGACGTGTCCTACGGATGATTATTGTCCATCTGGGAATCTTCATCATCTGCTTTGTTCCTTATAACTCCATCCTTTTCCTGTATGCCCTGGTGCGGACCCAGGCACTGGCTAACTGCGCAGTGGAGCGCTTTGCACGAACTCTTTACCCCATCACCCTGTGCCTGGCCTGCCTAAACTGTTGCCTAGACCCTGTGGTCTACTACTTCACATCAGAGAGTTTTCAGAAAAGCTTGACCATGGGAGGAAAAGGGTCTGGTTCCAGGCCTGAGAGCATCCCCCGCAGCGACACTGAGACCCTGGACACAGCAAATACTGTCCCCAGAGACACACATGCTCTGGCCAGCAATGGAAAGGAGTTAAAAACATCTGAAAGTCAGCTCTGACTCAGCAGGGAAGAAGGAAGGAAAGAAGGACAGGGTATGTTTGAAAGACAGGAACTCTGAATTTGAAAAAAAGAGCAATCAGATGTTTGGTCCTGGAAGTGACATAACTCAGCAGATTAGTTAGGCCCTAAGGTAAGTCCTGAGGTATGGCCTGGGCTTTACGGATTAATCCACCCATGGAGAACAGAGGAATGTATCTGTGTGTGTTTATTATAAGCAAACCCTACAGGGACCAGAGACCCAGCCACATCAGGACTATTATGATAGTGCTGAGAGACACAGAGCCTCTAAATGAGACAGCAACACTTCGTCTGTCGGGCCTAATACACACAAACACTCACTGGATGCACTGGATTGTGGATAAGAAGGTGATTTCCGTCCACATTGTTGAAATATGCTGTTAAGTACTTTTGTAACACAATGAGCCCTCATGTTTTATGGTTATAAAGTTTGAGCTTTCACAGTGCATTATATCATTTTAGACATTAATGTTATGACACTCTTTAGTGTGGAGAGACCCATTGTTATTATAACACAGCAGTGCGCTGTCCTGCTGAGTTAAATTTGTCTCGTGTTGATGTTTGAGGCCATTAAATGTCTGTTTTAAATTTCATTTGTGGCTGCATTTATTATTCCTGTCCCCCACCGCATTGGTTTGGTCAAACTGGCCTTTGTCAGCATGACCTCAGATTTGAACTCATGGAGGAGTTTTTCCACTCAGACGCCTCATTTTTACCATGCAGCCAGTGTCCTCTTGTTCTCAGAGCAGAAGGCGACTCTGAGCCAGTCGAGGACCTTGGTCTTTGTGCTGTGTCATAGGCCAAATACTTATCACTGGAGCAATTGTGCATTGTTTACTTCTGAATGAGGTCTCTCTGTTTTAATCTGGCCTTAGACTGCAGATCTGCTCAAAGTCTCAGCAATGTGCGCTCCAAAGTACGGGTAAACACAGTTAAGTAATTACCCCAAATCACTGTACACTGTATGAACCAGAAAACAGAGTCAGCAAGAGTTGGAGTTGCTGACTTTGCAGGTATGGATTTGTGGGACATTTGGTAAATACTCTGAGTTTGCCATCAGTCCCTCAGCTGACATCAGGCAGAGGCTCAGTAGGACTTAAGGCCCACACTATACATCAGAATTCACATAAAAACCTTGTGATTTCAGAGTGAATGTTTTGCATCAAGTTCAGCTATGGGTGGTCTTTGCACACAACGTTGTAGTTGACCCGTGGAGCCGCTATGACTAACACTTGCCTGTTTCCAGCTTGTTTAACTGTTTAGCTACAGGTATTGAACAGACCTGAGATAATGTAGAGCATGACTGAGCTTCTAGAGCTATTCAACAAGGACACATGGACAAATTACACTCTGCCACTGTTTGCTGTGACCAGGCCTCTAACCTTGACAGTGCTGCTCCAGTAGCTTCAGAAAGAATTTAGACCTTTGTTCTCTACCCATTTTATTGTATTGTAGACTTAATTTCAAAATAGCATGTTTTTCAACAACTACTAAATGGAATGGGTTGTAATGACCACAACTCTTCCTGTCCGGCCTAGTCAGGTCAAAGCTTAACAGGTCCTCTGCAGGGATGTGAAACTCTGCCGGAAGGATGACTCTGTCAGTAGCACACCATCAATCATGCCTTAGTGGTATGGTGTGGTAAAATGGTAGCCATGCTGAGAAAAAGGCACTTGCCAAAAAACATTTAAATGACTCTGACACAAAATAAAGCATTTTCTGCAGAAGCACTGTGTCTGCTGACCACCAGATGCTGTTCCTCACTTATTAATACCGTCCCAACAGTGAAGCACAGTGGTGGCAGTAGCATACTTTGGGAGTGCTTATCAGCAGTGGAGACAGGGAGACTGGTCAGAATGACCTGAAGCACGCAGCAAGAAAATGCAGTAGTGGCTTCGGATCTCTGACTGTCCTTGAGTGGCCCAGCTAGTCAAGCCAAGATTCCAAGACCCTGTTAGACGTCTGTAGAGATGTAGGAGGATGGCAATTCACAGATGTTAACCCAACTAATCTGATGGAGCTGGAGATCTGGAATTCACTGCCTAAATCCAGATGTTAGATTCTTGTACCCAAGAAAACCTAAAGAGAGCAAAATAGCAGAGTATAAATTGATAGGCACAAACAACATTTATTATCAATTTAAAATCTAAATTGCATCTACAATGCAGTTCAGGTTTCAAAAAGTAAAGAGGCCTGAATACTTTCTGAAACCAGTGAACCCACTATATTTTTCTATACAGACTCCAGCTGGAGAGCTGATTTTGTGCGGGACATTAAACAGATTTAAATTGTTTATCCATTCCTTAACAGAGTCTTACAAAGTTAGAGATTTGTAGCCTTACTTTGGAATGTACAAGGCCTCTATACCTGCTGCAGTGGTATGTAGAGAGAGTGAAGGAGGGAAAAAAGCTACAGTAGTAATCCCATTAGGTGTATGTCTGAGTGACATGAACATGTGCATCTAGCAGCAGAGACACAGAGACAACAGTTGATGGACTCAGCAATTTGGGGTCAAGGGTAGCAGTTGAGAGGGAGAACATACTGGAGTGGAGCAGAGTGGAGCAAGAATTAAGAAGAGTGGGAGTGTTTAGTGCAAGGGGTCGCCTTTAACCCCTGAGTGGTTCATGTCAGGAGTGTGACAGACATTGTGCAGCAGAAGACGCTTAACAGCTCGCTATTCAAATCTCCACTATTACGGTTGTAGCAGAACAACAGTAAAATGTGTTGTCTTTACCGTGACTATCGGTCTGTTGTGACATCTAGTGGCCATAAGTTGGAACAAAGAGTTCAATAGTGAAAGTACACAAAATGTCACTGACCTGTCACGTTTTCTGTCACGTTTCTTTGTGAACAACACGTAGACTAATCATCATCCTGTCCTCCGTTTATACTGAAGTACACGTGGAGGTGAAACAGTACAGAATCACAAAGGAAGTTTGCAAGTCTCAGAACTGTCAGGCAGGTGCCTCCTTCTTCATGTGAACTTATTTTCTCTAGGTGTGACACTGGGTATCAAGTGATGTGAAACCAACAACAGGGGGAAAATGCATTTTGCTGAAGTGTGATTTTGCATTTTAGAAAACTTTGAAACTTTGTTTTTTCCTAGATGCCACTGAACTGAAACAATGACCATAATGCAAAGGGCAAACAGAAACTTCTCAGTATCAGCAGTCACAGAAAAAAAGGTCTCAAAAGCTTCAGATGGCCAAAGCATGAATTCAATGTGTATAGTATGCTACACTGAAATCACCTTACAAAATAATCTGATTAGGCGCCAGTTTGAAAAAGGAAGTGTAGCATCTGATAGAGGAAGCAGATGGTTGCTTAAATTTTTATATCACAACTCTGATTATTAAATGATGAAAAGTGAGGCGACACTTACACTATCCATCAGCTTAGTAATGTAGATGTGTATATACAAACTGCATGAAAAGCAACATGCTTTCTCAGGACTTTATTGTGGACACTATCTAGATTGCCTGCTTTACAAGTGTTCAACATTTCAGAGGTGAGAGGAAGTAATATCTGTCTGTATTCTGTTAGATTAATGCCTGTGTCTATAAGTGCTATCATTTTGTTTTTCTAATGTGACCAGCCCTGCTTGTGTCTTAGGTTTTGGCTAAAGACTCAGTGACGTAAAAAACGGGGAAAAAAACGCGTACACGCGTAAGCACGCAGCTTCCCCTTACACTCATCACCATGCCTAAGAAACCATGCAACAGTCAAGCTCACGCCAGACGCCATCAGCTAATGTAACATTACATTCAAATAGAAACCACATCAGTGCTGAGTTAAGGGCTGACTCTCTCACATGCACCACCGACACGTTTTGTTTTTTGTTTTTTGTTTTTGATTGCACAAGTGCAGGAAGGTTTACTGCTGACTTTGGTTGCCTCTGAGCGCATTCAAGAGGACAGTGCTTTGTACTTCAGTCTGAACTTTATAGAGGAGTATGAAGCATGTGGTTTTCGATGGCCACTTCTCACCTCTCCAGTCCATCCACGTTGATCAATTAGAAGACAGAGGAGCACAAGGTAACGACACAGTTTTTGTTCAAAAAGTTAATATCCGAGAAGCAGATACAATACTGTACTTTGTCTCAACTTTAGTGGTTAAAGTCATGCTTTACATTTTGCTGATGACAGGGATTTTTTTAATTAAATCTTCTACGTCTATTGGTAGTTACAAGGATTATTTGAGTCAAAGGTATAAACTGAAGTGAAAAAGAAGACATTTTGAATTACTTGTCTTTGTTACTGTCCTGCAGACTAAGTCATGAAATTGTAGCAATATTTGAAGTAACCGAGATAAACATTTTGTGTTGACCGACGTTGATAAAATTATAGTGCCCAGTGTTGTTAAGTTTCCACAAAATCTGACCTGCACATTACTTCCTCAAAGGACTGAGACACAATAGAGTGTGGCTGCACAGGTTATGTGAGACAGGCCATTGGCAGAGTGTGGCAGACAGTTAGCTGCAGTGGCTAATAGGAAATAAGTGTCAGAACTGGTCAAAATTTAATATAAAAACGGAAAAACTGTTTTCTGTCTTCCCCTCTGAGAAAGCACAGGAAGGGTGTGGCGTTGTCTTGATGGCAGATGGAAGGGTGATCAGAGGAATAAATGATTTATCTTTCTCTAACATTTCCTGCTGAAATCTTTGGACAGACCCTAACTGATTTAACACATTTTGATTTAATGTTTTTAAAAAATCTATCTATCTATCTATCTATCTATCTATCTATCTATCTATCTATCTATCTATCTATCTATCTATCTATCTATCTATCTATCTCTCTATCTATCTATCTATCTATCTATCTATCTATCTATCTATCTATCTATCTATCTATCTAATAATTAGATCTGAAAATTACAGATCTCCCACTGGTAAAACCTTTCACAGCTTTAAAGTATTTATTAAGTACAGTGATAAATGATGGTTTAGTTTACTTTGTGTTCAACTAAACTAATCTAAATTAACTAAATAAACTGTTATTAATGTTCAATAATATTATTAAATTACTAGATAGATAGATTTTTATTAATGATGCATGAACATATAAGAAGCATATATTTATAAATTGAGCATACTATATATTCCTTTTCAAACCCACAGTTATTTGGCAAGTATCACCAAAATGAAAAGCTTGAAATGAAATGAAAGCAAAATGCCAAGCTAACAAACAAATAACAAATAAGTTTGTTTAGTTAATCAAAAACAAAAACAAAGCAAAACAAAAACATTTACACCTCTTCACAGAAGCTATATAACATAATTACTTCTCATTTTCATTAACATCCTGTCAACTTTGTTTATCTGGCCAGTTATTTTTGTGTTTTTTTTGTGAAGCGCCAGGGGAAGAACATCTTCATGTGGTGTGGTAATGCAGCATTGAAATTCCTTGAATTCATTGAAAGTCTACTCTGTTGTGAAAGACAAGCTAATTGTTCTGACAATTGTTCTAATTGTTTTTTTAAAAATGCCTAAATTAATGAGAAAACTTCTTCACTAGCTAAAAAGCACCATGTATGGAGACATATACAATTAAAGAAAAAAGTTGAGAAAGTGTGAGTCTGTGGGACTAATAAATGACTGGTAGTTCTTCAGTGCACATTAATAATGATAAAACATGACAGCTTTCCGGAAGTGAAGCCTCAGCTATACCATATTTGATGATATAGAGAAGGGTGTAATTAACAGCTGTGATTGACGATGTGAGATGCGCTACAGAAAATGGAGAAGCAAAGCAATGTGTGAAGGCCTAATTTGCAAACATTTTTATTTGCTTCTAAACTTACCTCATGGTCTTAAATGAAAAATGACCACTTGAACTTAATTCAATGTGATAATCATTCTTAAAAGATTTATACTGTAATTCGGATGGGTGTGGTTTATGGCCTATACTGCAATAGTGGCTTAAGATGGCTTCACTCCTATTGAGCTGTTGTGTCATGCACCTACGTCACTACTTGATGTAGGAAGATGTCGATTTGCACATTCTAAGTTTGTTTTGTGATTATTAACAGATAGAGCAACATTAATTAAAAACTGAGTTATACATTTATACAAAGTGACTTACAAGCAAGGGACAACAAGGGAGTTTTGCGTTTTGTCCAAGGACACCTCAGCATGTTGCCAGTAGGAACCAGGACTCAAACTACTAACCTTGTGGTTTGCAGAACACTGCTCTACTTTTACTAATTTACTGTACAGTAAATCAGTTCCTGATCTATAAAGTATGTGTGTCAGTATGATGTCACACCATTTGTTTACCATTATAAGTACTGCAAAGTGTTTCCATTATATTTAAACAGTTTTTAATTTATTTTTTCTCAGTTTCAGGTGTCGTGGGAAAACATTAAAGGCTGACAGGGTAGCCGAATTATGCCCCCAGAGCCTGTGTGAGTTCAGGAATGACTTTGAATATGTCTGTGCCGTGGAATGGGTCCCTGGACAAGTCCTCCTGTGACTACGATACAACCATCTTTGACAAAGAGATGGAGAAAATGTACACCTTCTTTTACCTGTTACTCTTCATCCCAGGACTGCTGCTTAATACCACTGCACTTTGGGTCCTCTGTAGATATATTAGGTACACGCACACATTCAGATATAAGCACATAAATATATAGATCCTCAGATTAATTCTAGGCTTGGCTAACTCTCCTGCATGTTGCTCCACAGTAAGAAGACCAAGGCAGTGATCTTCATGATAAACCTTTCAATTGCTGACCTGGCGCACATCCTCTCTCTGCCCCTCAGGATTTATTATTACTTCACGCACACCTGGCCTTTTGGTCAAGGCATCTGCTTGTTCTGCTTCTATCTCAAATACCTCAACATGTACGCTGCCATAATGTTCCTGGTAAGAAGCCAGTTCAATAAAATAAATATTTCTAATGGCATATCCTGATGATACCCCATAGAAGAAACAAACAATTCAAATGATAGCAATTTATCTTCTGTTGAAAGGGGCTTAATATCAACATGCCCCTTTCTTTTAATAAAAGTTGCAATGGGAATAACAGGAAGTCATCTGCATTGAAGCTAGTGACACCCTTCTCCTCAGTTTTACTTCCTGTGGTTCTGCATTTGGCAGATCATTTTTATGTTTCTATTTTGTCTGTTTCCTGTGTTTTCAGGTGTGTATCAGCATGCAGAGGTGTGTCTTCCTGCTGGACCCCTTCTCTGCTCGTCGGTGGAGGCGGCGTTATGATCTGTTCATCAGCTTTATAGTATGGGTAGTGGTCAGCTTGGCCTGCTCACCATTCATTTTGATGCGGATCAGGAACAACAGCAGCTCTACCAGTTCCATCTTAAACACACATAGTGTTTACAACATGTCATATTCCCTGGATGCCACTTCTACCCAATATCCCTTGGGTGACAAACTTTATACCCCAGCTTTAAATACAAGTGCCATCTCATCAAGGCCAGACTCCAGAACCAATTCTACCGAAGGCTGTTTCAAAGACTTGCCCATACGTCGTCTGCCTATCTCTCTGGCTGTCACAATGATGGCTCTAGCTGAGCTGTTTGGATTCTTAATCCCTTTGGTCTGCATCATTTACAGCTCCATACGCATCGCCTGGTCCCTCAACCAAAGACACAACCAGGATCAGCAAAACTCTGGCATGTTGAACTCCTCAGCACGCAGCCGACTCCAGTCAGTCACCTCCGTCAACTGTCAAGGGGAAAAAACTGAAAAGCAGACAAATGGTGAGAAGCGACGTGCCCTGCGGATGGTGCTGAGCTGCACTGCTCTATTCTTATTTTGCTTTGGACCCTACCACATCAACTTCCTGCTCTACATGATGGTCTCACAGGACATTATATCAAACTGTGCTACCAAGTTGGCCGTTCATCGGTTCCACCCTGTGTCCCTGTGCCTGGCGAGCATGAGCTGCTGCCTCAACCCTCTGCTTTATTACTTTCTAACAGCCGAGTTCAGGCTGCACCTAACCAGGCGCACCTCCTCCTTCTCCTCTTCACTACTGTCCTCCCCGATCAGCTCCCCGAACCCACGCCCTGCTCAGCAAAGACTAATGAGCATGGAGAGCAACTGCTCAGAGTAGGAAGTAGCATCAGAGGCAAATGTGTTACACTGAGGTGATAAACATGACTAATGAACTTAAAAAACCTCCTGACAGATCCAAGTTGCATGACAAGGGTAATGTCTCTCTGTCTGAATGCAAGTTTACCCAAAGTGAATTGACCTCAGTTCAAAGACACTGCTTTTTAACAGGAAGTGAAATAATGTACACGTGTTTCATATTTGGTCTGCATACAATATCTGCATAGATATTTTAGTATTCGTCTAAAATGGGAAGTTGTGTTTTACATGTCTCCTGCTCTCAAACCACAGTAAATCTTTAAATAAGCTACACTGTAAATGTCTGCTGCTGTTACGTGAACGCATGTAAATAAAGGCAAGTCTTTACTTTCTGTTGTATCTGGTGTTGTGATGTTTTTCTCAATTACTGTATGAACGTGTTGCCTCATGATGATTTCCTCTGGTTGACAGCAACTGAAAACACATGCCAGCTCATTCTGGTTTACTTCCTCTTACAATGCAAAGCGGCAAAGACAGTTGGCAGCATTTGCAACAGCTCTGAAAAACCAGTAACTGCTAGGGCGCTGTGGTGGGCTTTTGAACTAAAATTCACCCCCGCACCACCCATCGCCTATATACTGTAGATCCTTCTGCATTTGCCTCCTCTGAGATACTGCCACCCCCAGGCAGTCGTATGCAACCCATCTTTGGAAAAATTTGCTGGGTGTCTGATTCGTACTGCTATTACTGTACAAATTATGTTTTACATTTTGTTAATGAAAACATCACTGGTTTTGTATCATGTGAGAGAAAAACACGAGCAGTTTTAAAAACAACCAAAACCATTTCTGTGTCTAGATTAAGTACTTCATAGTCTCAGTTCTGATAATTATAGTTTTGGTCTGTCATCAAAAGTACACACATGACAGATAGATGCCGTCCACATGGGAAAAAGTGGCCATAATAGCAGAAGTTATGTGTCAAAGATTCTTGTAAACCACTCCCCCACTCTCACAGGAAGTCATATGTGTTCTAAAACCCCCAGTACACCGGAGAGACAGACACTGACACACTTAGGCAGAAAGATATAGCGAAGATATGGCGAAGAATACAAACAGGAAATAGATCAGATTAGAGAAGAAAAAGATGACAGAAAGTGTATACAAGGTAAAACAATAGATAAAGCGAGAGAAGGTGTGAGAAAAAGTATAAGGAGGAGGGAGGGCATGGCATGTGTGATGACTGATGCTTCACTCTTCTGCTTTTTGACGCAATGTGACTTCAAGTTTGAAGACAGAGGTGAGAGACTGTTAATCTTCCATATTATAACACAGTTAGCGTAAGCTTTTTTGTGTGAAAGGCTGGATGCTTCCAGCATGCAGTCGTGCCCCATAGGGGACCTCGTATGTTTCTCCAGTCCAGTGTGAGGAATGTCTGTTATGTTGAGGGTGTGTGTAGTGTCAGGGTGTCTGTGTGTTCCCCTGTGTGTTCATGTAAGTGAACGGTATCTGAGCTAAGGGGTCATTACGTCTTTTTCTAATATGTGTAACAGCACACGTGGGGTTATCTGAGTGTTGACACATGAGAGCAGATGTCGTGTCTGAGTGGAAAAGTCGTAACGTGCCAACAACCCACGGAAAAAGTAATCAATAGATGAACGTTATTTCACTGACAAAATATGAGGACTGAGATCATGGCTGAATATTAAGGTAGGCTCATTTAGTTTTAAAGTTAATGGATCAGAGAGCAATTGTTCAAAGCAAACATAGTAGGCTTTTTAAAAATGTTTGCTAAAAAAACATTATTTAAGAGTGTATTAATGGCCTTGACCACTTGTGAATGTTGGACAGCTCTATTTGAATTGCTGCAATAAGCTTTTTGGTGGACATGCCATATACACTGCATAAGTTGGTTTTGTGTGCCAATGTTCAGCTGAATAGTCCCTGACAAATAAACTAAACTATCAAAAAAAAAGAAAGAAAGACATGAAAACTCATACACATAAATTCATATACCTAGCCTTAACCTTAGTTTTCTTTAAAATACCCATATCTGAACAAGAGACTGTCACAATACAATGATGTCTCTGTCACAGAATGTGTATTTACAGGGCATAACAAATGGGTTATTTTTATCAAGTCATCTGCCAACAGGAAGAAATGAATGTTCAACACTGGTCATCTGTAGACAGCCTGTGACAAAAGCACACTGTATGTGCAAAAGTGAAAGTAATGACAGAAGAACCAAGCAAAAAAAACACATTGGGGTCAAAGGTCAGCAATGCCAAAAGCAAAACTGTGGATTGAGAGTCCACTGGGAGCTCTTCGTGAGGTTCGTGAAGTTTCATTAAAGACGGTCAGACATCGGAGGCCAAGGTCAAAGTGCTGCAGAAGAGTTTATATGTGCCGCATCCAAATGGATTAAACGCCCATTTTACTTATCCTAAACTCTGCTGCTTGTTAAGGTTCACAGTGGTAAGTAGTGGTGAAGTACAATTTTGAGAAATGTAAATTACATTGTACTTTACACAACCCTGTAGATTTTTCAGCTGCATATAGTCATCTTCAGATTAATATTTTGTATAAAAACTTATGTACATCTTATAATAAACAAAGCAGCACTGTTCAACACTGAACCAGAACTTTTTATCCCTTTTAACTTGTACCCCCTTACTTACAATACAGTGCCTCATCAGGTTTTACACTATTAACTCCTAAGTTAAATACATTTACATGATACATACATTTACATAATACATTTCGTGTTTTAACTTTTCTTCCTAATTTGGTAGAAAAAGAAAGAAAACATCTTACACCCACTCACACTCATCTTGTGAGCTTCTGGTGGTTTTCCTACCCAATGTCTGAATTTGAATAAAACTAAACTACCTAACTAAATGTATATAAAATAATTTTACAGCTACAATAGTAAACTGAAGCTTACCACTGACCACTGCTTGTAAAGTGGACATAACAGACAGAGCGTAAAGGTTAAACAAATAAATTATAAACTGTGTTACTTAATCTAGAGTGTAACTGACTTTTCCATCACAAAGCATAAATTAACATATTCATTGTATATTTAGACTACATCCTCAAATTTAAATCAGTTCTCTATCATCTGTACTATTTATGTCAAATAGTTTTCTTACTCCTCCTCCATGCTATTCTTGAGGCAGCAATGTGCCAGCAGTGAACATGATTTTCAACTTTTCAATTCAAAGGTTTCATACTGTAAGTGTGGAAAATAACACAAACAAAACACTTTATTGTTTCTCTTCCATACTTAGCTACGATCAGAGAAAGGAGACAAATCTTTATCGCTATTTAATGAATTTAGTGCAGTATATTCCTAAATAGTTTACATGGAATGTAGCAATAAGTAGGTGAAGCCATGTTGAACTAGGTTGAATATGGCTACTAATGTCTACAGCAGTGGGTGTATCACACCTACAAGCTGGAAGTTTAGGTACAGACATTACTGTGAATTTCCATTTCAAGTTAAGTCTTTCGAATCTCCTGAAGTTTAATTTCATTTTGTGCTTTTGGACGTGTCAAAAGACGCAAGGTTGTGCCGTTCGTTATGAAATGGGGGATTCACCACAAAAAGAGTGGTTCCTCATAGCTACACAGACGTAGCAAAGGCAGGTCGAGCTGACCTGTTAACCACGCACATACTAACCACGCCAGTTTCACTGACGCTTCACTCTGCAGAATTTCACACTGGCTTATTGTCAGATACCCTTCAGGTGGAGATGCTAAACAGTGAACACTGTGGGAGACTGTAGCATCAACTGTGGGTTTGCGTATTTACTGTAAATGCCACTGCAACAAGCTGTGATCCACACAGTTTATTGTTATGCACTGTTGAAACGCATCTAACAAGTTGAGACCGTGGTTGACAAGCGTGAGTGTGTTTGCAAGGCTAAGTCCTGCACAATGTGATATGTGTTTCCTTCTCACTACCTGATGGTAATTGTGCAACATGCAAAACATGCTGCCATCTAAGGATGATTTATCAACAAATATCATGTGTTCTTTCTTAGAAACCTGCTGAAGTGGAATGAGAGGCAGGGCAGGTGGATAGTTTATTGTGTCTGTAAGACTCAAATGCACTTTAACGGCACTTTAGAAATACCGGTTCATATGACCTTCAGGATTTTAAGATTGTGGAAGGATAAAGATGCAGAGGAGGGTCATCTATCCGTGAAATAACATTGCAGCTAATTTGTTGATAAATCATTCTCAGATTGACATTCGTTTTTGCTTTTTGGCTTTTGGACCAAAAACTTTCCATAAATGTCTTTGAATTGATCTTTGGTTTTATCCTTTACCAGGTTGTGCACAGTTTGTCAGCGCTGGACACAAACGTTCTTCCTCTGGGATGCTGCAGAGACCGGGACCATAGTGGCACAGGTTACAGCATGAACTCTTTACCATAACAGAAAAAATGAATGCTCCAACACACCCTTCACCACACTGCACACACGCATCCTGATACAAGCTTCCTGTTGGTTCACATGGTGGCTTGTCTTACCAGTTAACAGTTACCAGCCCTTGGCTTAAGATGAACTCTACTAACTGCACAAACAGTTCAGATCTCAGGACGTACCAGCACCACGTGTATGCAGTGGTCTACAGCGTGATCTTGGCACCCGGCCTGCTAGGTAATGTGTTGGCCCTGTGGGTTTTCAGGGTATATGTCAGAGAAACCAAGAAGGCAGTGATGTTTATGATGAACCTGGCTGTGGCAGACCTGCTGCAGGTAAAAATCCTTTCATGTCTTTGTACTTCATATGTCATTTTTACGTTTTTTTATTTTTAATCTAATGGCTCAAATATAGTGTATGTATATGTCCGTCATGTCTCATCTAATTTGAATAGTGAGCAGCTGTTTATTTTTACCATTTCCTGTTGAGACGAGTCCTCTTGAATGGCAAAGGCTGTTATTATTGCCATTAAAGATTAATCTATTAACTGTTCACGTGGTGTGTGGTGTAAGTGTGAGCAGAAATTATATTATACAACATAATTAACATGATTACTACTGTGTATTTGTTTATGTACAAATCAGGATACTTTCTTTAAAAAAATAAACACCTAATATGTCCTTATATATGCTTACAACCACAATAAAGAGTCATTTCATTTAAAGTGACCGACCTAATTAGAAGTCAGTGAAGAATTAAATGTCCCTCGGTCTTCCCTTATATTAAAATTTCTATCTGCTTTTAGCTGACAAAGGGAGTTTGTGTGATGTCTTATCTTTATATTCTACTGGGGGTGGGTAATGAGGTGGGGTGTCATTTTACCCATAAATGTCACAACACAGCTGGAAAATGTCTGTTACAAGCTCACAAAGTTGTGGGTGACAGCTCAAACTAAAGACAAAACATTGTGAAAAAATGCCCAATGAACTGCTTATTTTTATTTGTTTTAAAAAAAACAACATGTGAGCTGCTGACCTGTTTATAGAAAAATAACAAGGGTTTCTTCTTCCATGACAGGTGCTCTCTCTGCCTCTACGGATCTACTATTACCTGAATGACACCTGGCCATTTGGTCATCCTCTCTGCATGTTCTGCTTCTACCTCAAGTATGTCAACATGTACGCGTCCATCTACTTCCTGGTGTGGGTCACTGTGCGCCGCTGTGAACTCATCATTCGCCCATGGAGTTTTCACAATTCATCCAGACGAAAAGGAGACTTGTTTATCTGCGTCCTCGGCTGGCTGTTTGTTTGTCTCGGCTGCCTGCCGTTCCCTCTGCTGAGGAACGATCTTGCATCAATGGACCCCCCTGTGTGTTTCTCAGAGCTGCCCATGAGGAGAGTCAGTACTCCAACAGCCTTTGCCCTCCTGATCATAGCGGAGCTGATAGGTTTCATTATCCCCCTCATTGTGGTGTTAGCCTGTGCCTGTCTGACTGCTGGGAGTCTTCGGCAGGTGAAATCAGGGGCGTTTCCCGACAGTGGGGAGAAGCGGAGGGCATTAAGGATGGTGCTAAGCTGTGCTGTGGTCTTCTTAGTGTGCTTTGCTCCTTACCACATCACTATGCCCCTGGACTTCATGGCAAAAGCCAAGCTGCTTAGCTGTGCTTTAAGGGACCTGATTTTACGATGTCACCCCGTCACGCTCTGCCTGGCTAGCCTGAACTGCAGCCTAGACCCCCTCATGTACTATTTCACAACACATGAATTCTGGAGGCGGCTGAGCAAGCCAGAGATACCAGAGAGTATGGCTTTCAGCAGACGGCTGTCCTGCATAACTGGAGGAGAGGAGGCAGAAGATGATTAGACTACAATCCAATCACTTGTTGAAGGAACAACCACTAAACATGACATTCCTCACAACTAAAAGTTGCTTGTGCAAAAAAGGGAGTTCGTTTGAAAATGTGAATTTTTTTTATTTATTTTTCAATAAAATGTCTACAATTTCTAAATTGTGTGCCTCTAGTGTAGAGTGAGTTGTTCCTGATAGAAGGGATTAACTAGCTCTCAGTGCCAAATTAAAAAAAACAAAAAACAAAACTAAAATAGCAGGAAAACAGGAAAACCCCTAAACCAGTTACACATTTACTCTATATCCAGTTTCATGATAAGCCTGCAGAGGATGAAAAAGGCTTTCTGAAATGCTACTTTCTTTGGATAATAAATCAACCCACCAGTATTCAGTAAAGAAATGCAACTTTATTCAACGACAAAGTTCAGTTCAGTTTAGCAGCTGCAAACAACAATCGTTTTTTATCTAATCTTCTAGTTTTCAGTTAAAAAGCTGAGACAGCACACTTCCTGTCTGATTGTCTTTCTGTGCGGGTGTTCAGCAGGAAATAATTGAAATGACAAATTTTGCCAAGAAGCCTCCGTACTTTCAAGCTTTCAAAATGAGAAGCAGCTATTTTAAGCAAATAAATTAATTCTGATCATTTTGTTTCTGTGACAATTTTAACATGCTGTGTCATAAAGTGACTGTTTCTTACAGCCGTCACAGTAAACATGAGTGCAAGCTATGAGAGTACAAAGTCATAAATAAGAATTCAAAAAAGTACGTTTTGAAAGTCAAAATTAGCTATATTTCCCTTTAGCTTTAGCTCATCAACCCTCTTTCAAGTTTACAGTCATAACTTAAGTTTCTACACAAACACATACACAAGAGCGCTGGACTGTTCACTGTAAGTTTCACAAATTTTCACACAGCAGGACAGCAGAGGCATCAGGGAAATATCTACAAAGTGGTGACTGAGAGCTGTAGGCTTGTGCTCTGGTTCCATCCATATAAAACAACAACAACCCTGTCAGAGGTGCACTGTAACTACATTGTACCATACATCACATGGCGCCATATAACACTATAACATAGTTCATGTTGTTCAAGGATGATCTATAAACCACATTAAGAGTTGGATCAGACGGGTCTAATATGAAGCACTCCTCAGCACCACTAGGATATTCAGTAAAATGACAACCAAGTCTAGTCGAGCCGGCTGGATGTAGTACAGTAACAACGATAAGTCTGCAGAAAGCAACGGTAACAGAACAAAAAATAATAAAGGAAATAAAACTTAGTCATATCCTTAGTTATCAAGCGGAAACTGGTTATCAGTACATGACTAATGAACACATAAGCAAGAAAGCTATGACCTACTGTATACAGGTCTAAGGGAATACAGCAGAGGAGAGGTGTCTATATCATACTGAAACTAAAATTCACTAATTCACTGGGGTTAAAGCAGAGAAGGCGAAAACTACAGTTAAGAGTTTTATACAAAAGTAACTTTCTGCTGAAAGTTGGTACCTTCTTTGTCTACTTCCAGATACTCTCTATCTGTCTATCTCCCTCCCTCCCTCTCTCTCTCTCTCTCTCTCTCTCTGACCTACGCTCATGCTTTCCCATCAAGCCTTGCAGATCCTGGTCTCAGTCACAAACATGTTTTCGAAGTGATGGATGGTAAAACATTCATCTGCAGAGCGCTTCTGGATGCCTCCACCTGACAAAATAAAACACACAAACATTAGTCCTGAATGAATTATCACAATATGTCCTGCAGTTCTTTTTCACTCTCTAGTCTGTATAAAACTTTGGTGTTTCTCGGTCAAACCTGTCACTTCCCTAAAGAATCTGTAAAGATCACTTAAGCACCATCATCCTGACTCTGTTTGACCAGCTTCTTGAGGAGCAGGATGATAATGAGGATAGTTTTCCTGGCAGGTAAGAGGTTTGCTGGCTGTGGAAACGCAAAGAACTGATGCGAAATTAAGGACTAGCTCCGATGCAGCCCTGGAACCTGTTTGGAGGAAAAGGTGTAACAGAGATCCCTGTGCTGGGCCGGGGCATATGGCCCATTTACCGCCTCCCCCAAGAGGAAAAGACATGAATTCACCGGTGTCTCATTCAGTGTTTACCCCATTCACAAAGCACATTCCCCTTTAGTTCCCCAGTTCAGTTACCACCCCTCAAGCAGCACTGTACATTGTGTCAAAATTCACAAGCTATGAAATGCTAATGCTACATTCATTTAGGCAGAAATTTCCTGTGAGATAGTTCACACCTTTTTCAAGATGTTACACCCATTAAAATTCTGGTGGCTCAGTGGAAGTAACAAGTTAAACACACACAAACCATTTACAGCTCCTTTTAAATTGAAAGCAGAACTTTATGTACTTTTTGTGTTAAAAATTGCCCCTTTTAGATGTAACCTAGCAACCTCGGCTCTTAGATGTGAGTCGGTTGCTGCCACGGAAAATGCCCACCCCAGCGATGTTCTTTCATACCTGGCAGACTGGCACGACGTTGCATTCGGTATGTTTCCTTTCCATCACACAGCCGGCGGATGTAGAAGCCAAGAGGCTTAATATCATCAATACGCTCCGTCACCACAAGGTCCTCGTGTATGAGGTAGCTGCGGTAAGAGCCAGACTGGGACAAGAAGAATGCACATAATAACTCGTAATAGATATTTTGCTTTTATTCTTGCTAAAAATCAAAGTCAAGATCTGGATCTCAAAATTATGACTTAATATCTCCTAATTATAGCATACTGGCTCCGATTCTTTTTTCTTTGGTGACTGCAATGCTTCCAAACTACCGACCATGTGTTCTCATGGTCTAAGGGTTCAATACTCACCATCAGCTGTGAGAACAGGTCAATGAGGTCCTGAGGTGGGAGCACCACTGAGGTGTTCAGAGGAATCACAAAGCAGGTCCTCAGAGTCAGGTCCAGATATGCCGTCAGCTTCTACTCACACATAAAATAATCAAGGAAGAGTTTAAACCACAGCAATAGGAGCATCTACTACAGTTGATTTTTGTGAAGACCTGGAGGCTTTAAGTGCGTAAGTGTTACCCTGTTGAAGTCATGGAGGATGTAAGCAGGGTCTCCAGGTCTGAAGCGGGGAGGGGGGACGCTGATCACGGCCATGCTGTCGGATATCTCCACCTCCTCCTCCACTCGTGGCAGGTAGTATGGCTGGCTTTCTGCTCCAGCTCCGGCTGACATGTCATTGAACTGCATCGTGCCATGGTACAACCTCTGAAGAAGGCGTGAGGCAAATTCAGTTACATTAAGTTAACATCACTCACATCAAATAAAAGTCTTATTTTGTGATTAAATGGTTTCATTTAGTTCTTATAACTTTCACACTTTCTTCACTCTGTATTTAATCAGAAAACTAGGAACCAGGTCCACATGACACAAAAATTAGTATGTCAATAAGACATACTCCAATATATGTATACACTACACATAAAACAACACCTTTCACCATGGTACGTTGTTACTAGCTTTATTTATACCAGTTTTACTAGTGGTAAAGTTGGTGCCAACCACAACTGCCTCATCTAGTCTTCAATCTACGCACAAAGTAGTTTATCTGCCTGTCTAATCTGTCTGCACTACGCAGCGCCAGCCTGATCAAAGAACATGCTGTCTTTTGTCTGGCTACAGGAAAAATATATATATTTTGACAAGCTATTTTCAACACATCACAAACAGCGATCTGTAAAGAAACTTGAAGCTGCACAAACTGATTTTCAACCACTAGAGGGAAGAAATTGACCATGTTCTATTTACTTTTGTCCAACTCTTTTATGTCTTGATGTTATGTCTTGATATTATGTGTACAGAGCAGAGTGTTTTTTTTAATAATTTTATAACTTACATGTAAGAACCTGACATCTGGGTTAAACAGCAACATTGCTTATAAGACAACTATTTAAGACTATCACAGAGGACCGGGAAGACAACAGTGCCATGAACGTTGACTGTTTAATAGTGTAATATGCACTTGTGTAAGATGTGTTTATGCATTGTATTACTTTAAAAATGTCATAATCTCTCACCTACACTACACTGTATGCGAGTTCTTCCCACAGACAACACAGCAAAATTCTAATAGGTAAAATCTGGACTTTTTCTGAAGATGAGAATGAACACAGGTCAGCAATCTTGTTTCCCACAAGAGTGTGTCACATCAGCAGTCACGAGCAGCCTCATGAAATGTGGCTAGAGTCATGTATCTCTCCTCTGGCATGTGTCTGGTCAAATCACTGAAAATTCAAAAACTGTATTTCTAAAGGCCAAAGAGGTAGGTTTTAGGTTCCAGATGCTTTCAGTTGATCCAGTGGCTGGAACCATAAAAACACAAAGATGACTCGCCAAAAGTCACTTTGAAACAACTGAAACCAGATGGAGGAACATTACAACAGTTCAGTCTGCTTGGTATAAAGCATACATCAGTCTCTCTGAGTGATACTGAGAGAAATGGCTACACTGGCTGATCTGGTGACATACAGTACCGCACATAAACCTTTTCAGTTCAGTGTCAAATATGATACATGTTGTGGCCAGTTTCTCTCTCTGAAGCTAAAACTAAATTTAAATTTTTTAGTTGAGCTGTAAAGGTGTTGTGACATCTAGGAAATGATACATGAAAAACATGTAAACGTTCTTCTTACAGATACTGAAGCAAACCTTTGATCGTTACTGGTCCATATTTTGGCAAAGCTGCTGTGACGTCTTCCATAAACCATAGTCATTTGTCATGTGCTTGGGGTATTTTTCATTTTTAAAACAATTACCATAGTTACTGTTGTCTTTCGTTCTATGCACTGCACATTGCTATTGTTTACTCAGTCTGCGTTAGTTCAGCACCAGAGCATCTGCTCACTAAGCTGTTGTATAAGGGCCTATATCAGTTCCATGTTTAAGGCCCAAGTTACAATGTCCTTATATCATCTGCAACAGATTTCCACAGTCACACATGCTTCCGTGCACAATTTGATGAATTGTGAATTTGTTTAAACAGGTCAGCCACACGGTGGCAGAGAAGTGCCTAATTGTCCCTGCCTGGACAGGAAGTCTTTTCTCTGTGACCGTCTATTCTTAGTCAAATAAGGAGCTACATTTTTTTGTTTTTTGCACAGCGTGAGAGAAGAGGCATGCAGTCATCCAGAGAGGAAATTATGACAATGTTACTGACTGCATGGTCGACTGTGCGGCAGTGCAAATGTTAAGTGAGGCTCTTGAATCAAGCGGTGGCCTCAGCGGATTCACGTGGATTGCATCTGGCGTGAGCGTGGCAGACCAAATCGACACTGGAAACATATAGTCACCATGTTGCTTATCTGACCAAGTAATTAACAGCAAGTATATCTCCAGCATTAAGGGTCATCTTAACCAGTCTGCTGAAGGTACTTAATGAATGAATCTAACTCTGTGTACTGTGATGCACATCAAACATTCTGTTATCTGGTAGATGAAAACAGCAAGATTTTCTTGTCGATTCGAGTAGCTTCTTCAGTCTAAATCTTGGCAGTGGTAAAGTTCATCTGCTGCGTGAATAGGTTCGTTAGGTGGACAATAGACAAGGTGAGAGCTAGGGGGAGTAGTCAGGATGTAACTACAACAGGAAATATTTCTCTGGGAAGATCTAAATCACTCAAGATGATACTTTTGTGGAATCCTACCAACTTTCTTCAGACTGAAGATGTGGATGAGTAGTAAAGCATTTCCAACATGGTGTCCTGACTTCAAAGTGTTGAGTATTGTATTAAGTGAAATCGCTTTGTGATCTGATCTTCTGGTTTTTACACTGCACATGCTTTTTAATTATTATAAATTACAGTGCAATTTCACTAGCATGACAAAAATAATAATAATTTTTTCACCTATCTTGATGTTTTACTTTTAGTAAACCTAGTGAATCACACTGCATTTCCTGCAGCTTGATTTATGTATATCTGATAAAGTTTATATATGTCAGGAAGATTGATCCAGTGAGTTCTGTAGACCGATATATATATATACAGACAAAACAATTAAGTGTAATGCGATTACTAACTATAAACAATATGAGCAAACACACACACACACACACCTTTGGAGTGAAATATCGGTAGAGACATGCTCCCCCCACGATGAGCCCACTGAGGATGAAGGCGATGCCCAGCAGGGTGAGCAGACAGCGACCTGTGGAGCCTTCGTTGCCGGCAGGAGCAGAGGCCAGTTCAGGATCCTAAACACACACATACATAGATACACAGTGGTTTGAGCAAATGTTGAGTGGGAATAAGTTAAACAACTGTTACGTTTAACATTTGCTAACTGTTTACTGCATATTACTGCATATTATGCATGTGGTCATGCATTGCCCTGTTTTTCCTATAAAAAATGTATGACACTGTCTTCCATATTTGTATCAATTATTATTATTATTATTATTATTATTATTATTCCTTTACTCGTGTTTTTGTATTTAGTTCTGGATCCAGTCCACAACATGATGACTATGTAATGCCTACTAAAAAACCAAATCCTTTGGCCATCGCTGTGTTCATGCATGATTAAAAAAACTGGAAGTTGATTTTTTCCAGTGAGACCAGCAGCAACACGGCTCTAACTTGGTCGCTGGAGCTGATCGCTGCCGCTGTAGCCTGGTGCGCCCCAGAAGCATCTCTCCACTCTGCACCGCTACACTTGACGAGTCTAATTTTGAAGGAAGTTGCTTCTGGCACGATTATGATCAAGTTATAGCTACAGATTAGTTTAATAGTTCATACACCTACGGGCCAGTGGTGGATACGGTCACTCCACATTCAGCTGTTTTGGCTACAGCCATCATAGCTGCAGCAACTGGCTACTATGCAGCCAATCGTAGCCACGGACGCGCCCACTGGCATCAGGACTACAGCAAGTGGCTGTGGCTACAGCTGGAGCTCGGCTCTGCCGGGACTGTCACTGAGTCTACAGTGAACAATGATAATACTGCAGGAGCCTGATGTCAACAATCAACATATATAGAGTGTGTGTATGTGTGTGTTCAGAAGATGGGCAAGCCATGTGCTGCAGCAGGGGAAAAGCGGATCTCAATGCATTTTGTGAGAAATACCGCAACTCTCTAAATATTATCTGCACAGTATACATGCACTTACATAAATGCGCTATCAAAATGTATAAATAAAATCAGCCGCACAGCTCACTGCTTGGCGCCGGGTGCAGGCCTACTCACACCGGGGCTCAGACACCGCACTGAAGCCCGTTAGCTCACCTTCACAGCGGCTGGCACCTCTTTGCCCAGCGCCTTCTGCGCCAGAGCCGAGTTAAAAGCAATCTTCACCATGCTGGAGTGGAAACGTCAGCTTGGGTCTCAAGTGCAAAAGAGAGAGGGTAAAACCGTCGGTGGTGGTCTGCAGCCTTGGTTTATTCTCAGTAGCTCCGTGTTGTGACGCACTTCACAGCCTCGGCTTGATCTGGCGCTTCCGGTGGCTGGAGGGGATTAAGATAATGTCCGAAAAAGGAAAACCACAATCTTGTTCAGCCTCAACCTGCACCACACACACATATATATATGCAACCCACGGTTGCCTTAATGCAACAAGTAATATTTTTATTTAACTGTGACCACAGAAACAGTTTATTGCAGTTTATCGCTTGTGTCGTCGCCAGAGACTTTATTTGTGTCGATTTGGCGCCACCTGGAGGCCACAGTGGGAACATACTGACAGTGCCTGAAAGTTTCGTTAATTAACCTAAACTTAACCTAACAAGACAATATTTAAAATGTTTACACTTTTATTTGAACTTATCTTAATGTATCTACATTATTTTGAGTACATGGCACAAAAATGACTAACCTCCACTTCAATTGAATAAAAATAAAACATCTGAGTGGATAACATAGCTTATTCATATCTCTCAATATTCCACTCAGTAAATATATTTCCTCCTACATGCTGGGTACTACCTGCCAGTGTGTCTGCCCACTCACACTGAGGAACACACAGAGCACAGCCTTCTCAGCACTGTGTGGAAACAGGCCAGAGCCAAAGCTATATAGAGTATGTCTGTCACATTTCCTCCGGCCTCTCTCTCTCTCTCTGGTCTCTGGTGGTCCTCTGCTTCCTCTGCTTTCGCTTTTCTGATTCGGTTAGGCTTGTACGTATGAGTAAATAAACACTTACTGCTACACTCTAATTCCACACAACCCGGTGGCATCTCTCCAGCCCTCTGCACTGCAACTGTACCATATGCATCCCTTACAAACACACACACACACACACACACACACACAGTCCATGTAGCTATGATATTTCCTATGTTAAACAGACAGATTGGACCGGTAATCACCAATGAAAGGCACATAAACAGAGCAGCTGATTTCTGTACCTACACTCCCCCTCTGAGTACCTCCTCCAACACTGGCTCTCCCTGAAAATCCTAAGTGGTCCTGAAGGCTTGTTTATAGGCTCGTCTTACGCCGTGTTTGATCTGAGAGTATGCCCACACATGCATGTGTGGACACACACGCATGCACACGCTGCAAGAGAGAGGTATTAGCAGTAATAGCTGAGATGATAAACAAAATACTTTATTTAATCCTGGGGGCTTCTCAGCATCACACACAGCAGGAAAAAAAACAGAGGCTGGAGTGAGGAAGTGACCGCACTCTGAAGGAAATAAGGGATGATTTTGGTG